>JANHFO010005516.1:68676-79886 GCA_032468095.1 Pareas carinatus
ACAAAAAAAGTGTTCAATGTTTGTATTTGTCTTACTTTTTCTACTATGTATGTGTTTATAAAACTTTTAAATAAAAATAAAAAAACACTTCAAATATTGGAAGACTGCTATCATGTCACTTCTAGTTCTTCTCTTTATTAAACTTGACATACTCAGTTCCTGCAAACATTCAACATATGTTTTAATCTCCAGACTCCTTTTCATCTTTGCTGCTCTGCACTATTTCTAGAGTCTCAACTTATTTTTGTTTTGTTTTGTGATAATCAAAACTGGATCCAATATAGGTTTGGTCTTACCAAGGCATTATAAAGTGGCACTAATATATTTACATTATGCTAAGTTACATTACATTACATTACAAGTTTATATAGTTGCCCAACTCAAACATAGGTGAGTTGGCTATGTTGGGTTATAAAATGGAAGCTTTTCTGGAGCAAGAGATAATGGAAAGCCAACTGGTAGTGGAAAAATGTCTTTCTTAAAAAGATACAGAAGTATATTTACCAAACCCTATTACTGCGATGACGAACCTATGACTCTGTGTGCCACAGCCGGGCACGTAGAGCCTTCTCTGTTGGCATGCGAGCCAAGTCACCCAGCATCACCCCAGGGCTGAGCATGCTCAGAAAGGAGTAGCAGTGCCAGGTGATGATGTCACAGGACCATGTGCATACTCAGAAAGGAGTAGAGGTGCTGGATGATGACATCACAGAGCCATGCAGATGCTCAGAAAGAGAGTAGCGTTGCTGGGTGATGCGCTGCAACTCATTTATTGCGACTCGTCCAGGCACATGGTGCCTAAAAGGTTAGTCATCACTGCCTTATGAGTAAAGTAGCAGCATGATAATATTTCTGGATGTCATTTTCTACAACATCACATGCTTGTTGTCATTTTGGCATCAACAGGGGTTGTCATAGAAGTAGCAGGTTTAGAACATAACTTTTGGAACAGGTTGTCTTCCACTGAAAATAATTGGAAAGACATCCTCCCATTGTTTCAACATTGCCTGCATGTTCTCAGAAGATTTTGGGGGGGCTACAAACAGCAGTGAAAGGCAGACATTGCTTGACCTGACTTAATAAGAGAAAAGTAGTCTGTGTGGATGGAATGGGAGAATTCTGAATTTTTGCTTCTCAGTAGGGAAAGAAAGCAAAAAGGATGAGTAGTGGTCTGAGGCAGGCTTGTGCAAACATTGCACAAGTGAACTGCTTTACACCAGAAGTGAACATAGGGGATTACTTCTCAAAGAAGGTACAAATGTTCCTGGCTTAACTAACTTACCCAATAAATATTTCTGTTAGCTTTTGCTACTTATTCACACATTTATGAAGAGTGCAAAGCTGTTTTTTATCTGCCCTTTCTCAAGGGCAGCTCCCTAGTGATACAATAATTGAAAAATATGAATTTGGTCTCATAATTAAATTCTACCCTTTGAACTTCTTCTAGACTATAGCTGCATATTAATAGCAAACTAGATGAATCAATGGCGGCAAGAAGGATGCTGCATACCAACCGCTAGGAGATAACATAACAAGCTTTGACAGTTCTCTAATTACTAGACAGCCACCTTAGTAAGAAACATTTTTTAAAAAATAAAGTAGCAAAGCTCGCCTTTGCACATAAGTCAAAAGGTATAACTAATTTGCTCAGTAATTGATATCTATATTGCTGCTATGAAGGAAAATTAAAAAAGAAAAGGGTATGATATATAACACTCCAAGCTTACTCTCTTATTAATTTATGCCCATTATCTGTAGACTTCCCAGGGTCGAGAATTGCATAGCAATGGAATGAATTACCTCTGGAGGTATTTGAGCAAGCCATTATTGCTTTGTTAGATCTGTGTTACTGTTTAGCATCATTATTTCAGGTCAAATCATCATGGTTTCTCTTAAGAATTCTCAAATTTGAAGAATGGACTCCTGTAGGCTTCTAAGGTTGTGAAAAATACCTAACATCTCCTAAGTAGCTAGATAGCCTCCAAGGTATCTAATTCAAATAAATGACATGAATTAATATAGCTAAGGAAAAGTTAGATCTGCTATCCCAGCTAATCCATTGATTCATTTATGTCCATTCTGTGAACATATAGACTAATTAAGATAGTTATACTTTCCCTAAAGCATGTTTTAGTCTTTCTTTAAATGTCTACTGCAGTCAGAAATACAGATAGATCTATTGGTCCTTTGTAAAATGCTGTTTTAATTTCAGGCATAAATTTCCAATATCAAAGTCTTAGCCCCCTGTAGATTAACTTCCATCTCAACATATTTGCCATAATCTCTACTCAGTGTAAGTTTTGGATGTTAGATGTTGGATTTATATACAAAACAGCTTCATTGATTTTTAAATCCTGCTGAAATAAATTTCTGGTTTTTGTGAGTTCTTGTTTTAACTTTTTTCATATAGTGAAAACTTTATTTTCTCTTTCAAGGGGCATTTGCCATTTATATTCCATATTAAGCAGTTATAATCTATAATCTGGCCATGTTTTGGGATAAATCAACACTTGAAGCATCCAACATGGAATTCTCTTCAGTGCCTTATATCTGTTGTGGCATTTGTTTAGTTTCATTCATCAATGTTAGTTCCCTTTGTGCCTTCTCCAGTTCTTCATTTTTTAAAAAAATCTTGCTTTATGCACAGGATTCAAACTAAATCTTTGTTGTTTAAAAATAAAAATCACTACTTCCAAGATATCAGATTTCCTTCTATTTAACTTTGTGAGGAAAACGTTAACTTTTCTCTTGTGTAGTATTCTACTAGGAATTTCCTGAAGTATTTACATCATCAATACTCATTCTACCATTATTTATTGAATGTATATACCACTCATCTCACTATCCAAAACAATACTATTAAAAACTGCTGCAGAATTTAGTCTCTTGTCTTCTTCCTGACAAAATGCACAAGGAAATTCCTTGCAATTGATTCTTATCAAGCACAGTATCAGTGTCATTTTCCTCCCTATCTAGGAAACCAGATAAAATATTTTCTTTAATATCCTCTCCAGATTTTTCTGAAAAGTTCTAAATCTTAAGCAAAATTATTTTCTTCTCAGTTCCAATAATGCTAAATTGTCCAGATCTTTTTCCATCTTTCTATTTATAACTTTTATCTTACTTTTCGAACCTCTTCTTTGCCAGTAATTTTTAAAGTCTTCAGTCAGTTGCCCTGTTTTCTTTAATAGTCTTCTTTCGTATCTTTTGTTATCAGCGCAAATCTTCCTTCCGTTTCATTTTTAACAGTTGCAGTCATCTTTTTACCAAATTCTTCAAACATTTTCTGTAATAAATCTGATAAAATGCTCTTATTTGTAAGTTGTTCTAGTGAACTCCTGTGTCCTTCTCCCAATTTGTCAGTTTTTCTTGTGGTTGCCATGATGAGACAGTTAAAGTATATCAATTACAATGATGAAAGTAAAAGATAAACATTTCTATTTTTTTATCCTTTGTATCTATCTATCTTTAACACTTTAACACTCAAAAAATAGCTCATATTATCCTTACCTCCTTTTTTTGAATAATTTACCAATTACACCTGTTCTTAAAAATAAATAATAAATATTTCCAAAATGATCTGGTCTGTTAATCTAATTAATTTTACTATTTTCAAAAGCAGTTTCATCAGAAAAAAATATTTCTTCTTTATCTGTTTGAAACTTTCTTAAATCACAGTCTTCTTAACTTTTGCTTTTAAATTGAAATCCTTTAGAATGGCTTCTTTATTTCAAAAAGAAGAGATCTGTGGTCTTTGATCTTCACCGCCATTTGGAATATCTCTCTTAGGTTGTAAAGTAATTGAATTGAAATTAAATTAAATTAAATTGTGTTTAAGAAGCATTTGGTGTTTAAATGTTCAAGGTTGAACAGCAATTAAGAACATGTTGAAAATACCTTGACTCTCAACCTGCTGAACTCACGACTGCCCAGAAGAAACTAAATTTCTATGATCTCATGAGGAGCAGTTTTTTCAGAGCCAAAGCAGTCCAATATTTTTTTTTATTTAAGGCAACAAAAAAGCAGGTAGAGATTGGCCATTTCTCCGTGTAAGATGCTCAGAATCAGATATGACTGGTACCTGATTCAGCACTGCAAAAGACAAAATAAATAGATATTAGGAACAAGAGATGTAAGTGTGCAGGACAAGAATGCATTGACATAAATATTCGGTTTTCATTCTCTCAAAAGGCTTCATTTGGAGGTCAGTTTTGTTCAGATTCTGAATTCTAAAGAAGCCTCATAGCTGATCAGATTGCCTGGGTTGAGAAGGTTTCCACCTCAGTCTTCTTCCTATTCTGCTTCTTGATTTATTGTTTGAGAGGTTTTATGATATGAAGGTGTAGGAAGGCATAACACGTCAGTGACTACACAACAGGCAATTTTCTTCCTGCAGAGTTCAGCTTATGCTACATGGGAAATCCCTTATCCTTGAGAATAACTCAAGGCTGTTTTTGAATGGTAGAGTTCCAGGGATATATTTTAATGTTTGTGTGCATCTCTCTTGTAGAAATAAATAATACATAGGCCTGGTGTTTCTACCAAGCCATGAACTGTTGCTCTTCTGAAGAATATGCTGCAAATCCTTCTGGGAATTGTGTGTGGGGTTTCTTCTTTGCAATCTTCTTGCTTGGTTAACATGAGAGGCAGGATCTTACTGCATAGGCTGTTATTCCATAGAAGTTCCCCTTAAAAGAAACTTAAGAAGTACAGTTGATATTTCCTTTATGCATGTTTTTGTAAACCATCTTTTCTAACTGAATTTGCAGACTATAATTTCTTCGGTAATTATGTCCTGTGTTACATATTTCTTTAGAGCTTTTATAGTTTAGCAACATTTGTTGCATTGTGTTGGCATAATATCTACCTATTTAGGGAGTCATAATGGGATTATATTATGATTTCATGGAAGGAAATCCATTTAGGCTTCCATAGCAATCTCTTACTATTGTTTTGCAAAGCAGAGTGTTCTGCCCTTAGGCATTTGTAAGCAAGCAGGTTCCCTTAGCCCAGGTACAATGAGACTCACAGAACGATCTGTTTTCTTCAGCCCATGAAGATATTGAGACAAACAGCTCTGCTTTTGTAAATTGTTTATGGAATGCTTTAAACATAAATAAGGAATTCAAATGGTTCAATAAAATGCAACCTATTATTTGCTCTAGTTGCAAGGTAGAGGAACTGCAATCCAATTTACAAAAAGAAGCGTACAGATCTTATTTCAGAAAGGCTACATTCAAGGAAAGGCGTCACCATGGAGAAGGAACATACTACCCATAACAAAAAGTGTTAGATAGAAGAGGAGAGGAAAGGAAGTGATATATCAGCTCAGAGTCTCAATGAATAAGTGGCAGGACAAGGAAAGGAGAGAAAATGATAACCCATGGTGCTGCATTTTAAATTTGGGATGACACCCACTCTTATTTTATTTATCCCACTCAAAGTATTAATCAAAGTATTGTAGAATACTGCTCTATGTGCCTCAGAACCTTTGAGTAGTTCATCCTGCTGTATCACTCTTTATTACAGATAAGAAATCTTTGGTTTATGAATGTAGTCCCTGGGTAAGATTCTTGAACCTAATTTTCTGATCACATCCATTTCCCATGTTTCCCTCTCTGTTCAGTCAGCAGAGACATTATTCCAGGGCTGAGAACCAGCAGTGAGATGTGTAGAGAGATGGGAGTTAGGCATATTCCAGTGTTAGGGCTGTTTTCATCCAAGACGTCTAGGATGCAATTCCAGCTTCTAAAACTGTGGGATGCAGGAAGCACTAACAATATTTCCAGTGGCCCAAGCAGAAAACCAAATATTAATGTCTGATAAACACAAGGGGCATCTATGAGGAGTGGGACCAAAAAAATAAAGATAGATGGCATGACTGTACAATCAACCTTCCACCTCTATTTTATATGTGTCACATGCCTATAAAAAAGGAATAGGACATCCATCACATTGCCATACCTGGCTTCTTAATTTAATTTTACCTTCTCCTTCCTCTCTGGATTCTCTTGGGAGCATGGTGGGCTATTCAGGTAGTCTTTGACCTCTGACCATACTTGAGCCCAAAATTTGTGTTGGTAAGCAAGTCAGTTGTTAAGTGAATTTTGCCCCATTTTACAACCTTTTACCACAGTTTTTACTGTAGTTCTTAAGCGGATCATGGAAGCCATCTGGGACAGTTACAAGTGGTGATCACATGACCCCAGGATGGTACAGCTGTCATATGGCCCCAAATTTGATCATATAACCAGGGGATGCAAAGGTTGTGTGACAACTGGTCATAAATCACTTTTTCAGTACTGTTGTAAATTCAACCTGGTCACTAAACAAACAAGTGGTCAAGCACTACCTGTGATGAGCTAGTAGTCTACCTCTGATGCTGGTAAGAAGGAACATGGGTTAAATGACCACATGACTTTGCGCAGATTGAATCTTATTGAATCATGTGGGTAGCCTTCCAATTTTGCTCTGCCTTTGGATTAAGGCTGTCGTCCCTGTATAAGGTTCTTGAGCTTGTTTCCTGATCACATCTGTTTCCCAGGCAGCACCTTCTTTATCCGGATAGAAAAGACAATGGGCCTTACTTCCAGATTAGAGTGTGGATAACAGTTCAGTCATCGCCTGCAAATTTTTCTATGTGTGTGTATGTGTGTGTGGAGGGATGCGTGTCCAGGAGATTATTATGAACACAAATATATTTCCAGCTCCATGGTCACTTGTTGACCTTAAAAAAACAGATCCCAGCAATCCTGTTTTCAATTTTTCCCAGCCATGACTCCCTGATAATAGATTCTCCATTTGTTTCAGAATTCTTAAAGAACTATTTAAGTAAACCTTTTGAAAAAAGCTAGATGGAAGCAGCTACAAGCTCCTAGCTCTCTGTACATTTAATGAGATAACATGCTCAAATTATAAATTATTTTTTTAAGAAAAGTTTGTATAACTACGTTTTGATCCTATTAGATACACCATCTAGCCTAAGGCTAACAAAGTTAACAAAGACAAGCAATTCTATAGTGGGCGAATGAAGTAAGTGATAATTTGTACTCTTACAAATAAGATGAATCATGATTTTTGAGTTACTTCAGTGTGAACTATAATATTGTAGCACACAGCAAAATAAAATTGCTGTCAATGCATTTGGAACAGAATATCACATGATCCAAGGAATTATGTATGTCAATAATAGTAACGCAAAACAAAATAAACTCGCCTTTAGTACATTTCCGATTCTCTTTACTTGAAGTTCATGTGAGTCTTATTTAAATTATGAGCTCTTACATGAATAAAATTTAGTGTAGAATCTTCTGGATTAACTGCACAGAGAAGTAAGTACACTGAAATGTTCTTTTTTAATTATCTCTTTTTTCCCTTTACCTTTTCTAGATAGAAAAAAGAAACATTCATCAAAATGTTCTCAAATGTTGACTTGCCAAATATGTAGAGAAACTGACATGACATATGCACATCAAAGTCCATGCATTTAGAATTATTATTTTCTGAGTAAAATTAGTATTTGCTAATCTACAGTAAGTAGGTTTTGTTGTTTTTGATGTTTTATGTTCATTTGGCTGAGTTTTTATAATTTTAAAAATGATTTTATATGTCTTTTAATTTTTGATTGGGAGTCCCCCAGAGTTGGTTGAAAGTTGAAAAAGAAAGAAAGAAAGAAAGAAAGAAAGAAAGAAAGAAAGAAAGAAAGAAAGAAAGAAAGAAAGAAAGAAAGAAAGAAAACATTGGCAAGAAATATAGACACAAGCAAAAAAGTTATGTAAACTGCATTTTCCCAAGGAAAAGTTGCTTACAAAGTACACAAAACTGAACAATAAAATACATATATTAAGATAAGGATGACTGAAGATTTTTAAAATTATTTATGATATTTTTCTGTGAAGTCTGTAGGTAGCAAGACCAGATAGAACATTCAACTGATCAAATGCACAATACAGCAAAAATTCTATTGACAGACTTGTTATTTTCAGTTCCTTTTCTCATTTCATAATTTGATGGATATATATATATATTTGAAGAAGTCATGGAGGTAAAGTGATTAGAATATCCAGAGAGATAGAGATATAACTATATATAGTTCTGTTTATGTAAAGTGCAACTATAACCATCCTTTTAGTATGGCAAGAGCAGAAATGGAGTTAGTCTTTATGATGTCTCCAATCTTTTCCTATTCTAACAAAGAACAGCAGATAATACCAATAAAAAGCTACAATATTTTCTCAATAGAATTGGGTTGTCACAATGGAGGAAGAGGGAAAAATAATTATTACATTCCTCAAGGAATGGTATCTTATAGGGCAAATTTCTCGTTTTATTTCTTCCTCCAAATGAAAATACATTAATTGAAATATAGTATGAGACAATTATGATCATTGTTAGGTGTCAGCTTGACCATTATCATTATCAGAAACCATTCTTGAGTCATAATGTGATTGCTTTAATTGCTTTGGAGATATAAATTTCCAGATGAATTTATTTTGATTTTAATAATATTGATTCCAATTTGGCCTTGATTTTAATTAGTTTGTTTTTATTCTTTGTTTAACTGCTTTAAAATTTCTTAAAATTGTTTAATAATAATAATACAATTGTTTAATTTTGCTTTAATTTTTAATTGTTGTAATCAATTTTATGGACAGTGTTGACAGAACAGCAAGGTATAAACTTAAAAGTAAATCTTAAAGTTTTGACTCGGGAGGCAGGGTTGGCAATTTCCCTTTATAAGCATGCTTGTAAACACTGAATCTTCAATCTGCAGAGTTAATCTTCCAATTTCCCAGGTTTAAAGGCAAAATCTAAATGAGTTGGGTCTCTTGATCATGTCCCTACATTCTGAATGGCTGGTTCTACTCACCTTTGCAGATAAGGCTGCCAAATATGGATGGAATCTCTAGTACATAGCAGGTGGACCATCAAAGGAACTGAAAGACATGTAGAAATCTCCAAAATGATCTGATCTTATGTCTCCTATGAAGGATATTTCACATCCCATTATTCAACAGTTTGCTCATGCATCTCCAATGAGAAAGTAGCCCCTATAATAATGCAGGAAGCATAACCGTGATGTCTTTGGTAATTAATGACCTGTGGTGCTTGAATTTCCCAACTTACAATCAACTTTGCACTTTGGGTTTGTTTTCTTTCAGCTCCCTCATAGATCATTAAAAATGTGTTTAATTACTAGATTAGCTAACCTAACACTTGGTGCAAAACCTACAAAACCTGTGGGCATTCTGGGTTTTTTTAATCTCATTATCTGGCATCAGTATAAATCAAACATGACTTTAAGCTTTTAGGAGGGGGGAATGCTAATTATATAGAATCTATAATGTAAAAACAATGAACACTGAAATACATGTTTGGAGTTACAATATTGGATATCAGGTGTACAAAGATCCACCAAAGAAAATTAAATCAAATGACTTTTGTATAAGACCCACCTAGTAGCCATTTCCATTTTGCAGAGACCAGTTCTGACTCTTTGTTGGGTTGTCCCTTGTAGGACTGTCGGGGTCCTAACCCTAGCAGGAAATTCATTCATTGTCTTCTTCTACTATGTCCGTGCTCCTTGACCATTCCTCTTAGGCCTGTTCCTCTAATCTTTGCTTGAAAGCTCTGCAACCTCAAGTGATGATTAGTTGCCAGCAAAATTAAGAGTCTTCTTCTTAGGAGACAGTTCAGAGGATACTTGCCTATCAGTTGCGTGTTCCTATTTCATGCCTTCTTTTGGATTTCATTCTTATTTCTGATGTATTTATTTCTGTCGAAGCCTGTACTGAATCAAGAGTTGCCTGCCTTGAGCTTTTTAGCTAGTAAGTTAATTGCACTCTAAAATTGTGTCACTGCTCTCCCCATGTGTGACCCTCTGAGAGGAGCTTAGCTCTTCTTCTAAGGTAAATAGGTTACTGTAGGTCAGCACATTCCTATTTTTTCCTGTTTGGGGGGTGGGGTGTTTCCTATTCAAGTTCTTGATCTATGATTCTACAACCTTATCCATGATTGCTAGGCCTCACTTGCTGCTTCATGCCGTAGCCATATCAAGTATCTCAAGTCAATTATGTATTTGCCCTGAGAGTGACCATCTTGCCCATGGTTTGCAGTCTTCACATAGCACTGTAACTTTTTTCAGTCCATATTGACAGTTTCATCTGAAAATTCTCTACTGCCTGACTCTTCTTCCCACTAGGCCTAACTGTGATTTATTAGAGAAGCTACTGCATGTTAACCTGCTTATTCATCACAATTTTTAGGAAGGGGGCAAGTCAGAACAAGGGAGGCTTATAAAATTCATTCATTTCCTATCTTAGATATCTTATGCCTATGGAGGTTGTTCATATGACTTTCTTTGGAAGCAGATAAAATGTCATCTTGTTACAGACTCAGAGGCAAGAAGAATATTGGCAGTGTTTGTACTAAGCTTAACTTATGATTATAAGATTTTCATGGAAGAGGGAAATGTTCATGCAAAGATGCACATATTTTGTATTAAGTTGGCTCATTCTTGGAGCGGCTCTGGACAGTGTACAATTAAAAACAGAAAAACATATACAAATACTATATCTCAATAAAAGGTAATATTTTTTTCCCTATTTCTATGCATCCTAATACAAACAATGTACCTGGGAAGAGTTAGTAATATGATGCTTTTCCTTGGAATGTGATTGAAATCTGGAAAATTTTAGCTGCAAAATGAACACTCAACTAAAGGGAGGGCATTAAGATTATCACTCCATCTCATCCATGAAGCATTACCTTTAGTTGCTTTTATTTTGAACAACCTCAACAATTAAAAAAAAATTATTTTCTATCCAATTGAAAGAGAGCAGTCACAAGAAAAATGGAGTATTTTGTGGGGGTACCAAGAAAGGGGGGGAAATCACACAGAGCATGTTGTGGTTTTTCAAGATTTTTGAGCCCCCTCAGCTTAGGTGGATGAAGTTAAAAAAATGTTACAGCTCTTGTTGATAACAAAGAAGGAAAGAAGAAATCTGACGCCATTTAATATGTAGAATATTTATATGTTCTTACTGATTAGCCACTTCATATATACATTCCCAAATCTATATATATATAAAAGGAAGTGCCGTTTGTGCCTGGTAGGTGATCTCGGAAAGTACGGAACCGATTGAGTTCAGATTTTCCGGGACTGTCAGAATAACCTATGGGCAGGTTCCGAGCTATCACTTACCTCTTGA
>JANHFO010005518.1:0-13171 GCA_032468095.1 Pareas carinatus
GTTTTTTATATGCCTGTAAGCCGCCCTGAGTCCTTCGGGAGAAGGGCGGGGTATAAATAAAATTTTACTTACTTACTCAGAGCCGTTGTTTCATTGCAATGCATATAGCACATTCAGAAAGTATTCAGACCCCCTTTGCTTTTGTAAATTTTGTTATGCTGCAGCCTGATTCTACAGTTGCTGAAATTCATCTTTTTTCTCATTAATCTACACTCAGTACCCCATAACGACAAAGTGAAACCAGAATTTTAGAAGTGTCTGAAATGAATTAAAAGCAGAAAACTGAAATATAGTGTAGATTAATGAGGGGAAAAAAAGAATACTTTCTGAACGCGCTGCATCTTGCTCAGATGCTTTCAGCAGAATTTCACGTCTATTTTCTTTCTATAGTGAGCCTACCTGTCAAAAAGGAGTTTCTGCTTGATTCCCCCCCCCCCATTAACTGCTCTTCTCCTACTAATTTTCAGTCTTCTCACAGCAGTGATGGGATACTGGGGAGACAAAATGGGGCGGGGTGGGAAGGAGTGTAGATTTTGTAGAACTATTGTGAGAAAATAATTTCATGCTCTATTTACCATTCACAAGTGCTTAGCAGAGTGTTCCATTTGCATTCTCCGCAACAGACATCACAAATAAATTTGATTATTGCTGTTTGGAAGCATGAAGTCAGGTAGCATTAGCAAAATTACACATATCGGCTGTCATAATTGCTCTCTTTGTAAAGCCATGGCAAAGCCTGTCCATGCAGAGCTGATAGCATTCCTATTGTTGGCATCGCTTCTTGACTCAAAAGCCAGATTCTGCTGATGGAAATGCCTACTTTCTCTGCTCAGTCTCTAGATCAGATTCTGTTTTTCCAATGAAGAATAAAAGGTGACAATTTTCTTTTTAAATATCAAATGGGGGGTCCTATGGCTGTACACATATATAAAGGAGCACGTTTGACAAATTCTCTGTGAGTTAATCTGAACACTAGAAGAATCAGACCCCTTGAGTTTCAATTCAGCTTCTAGCATGGAAAGTTCTGGCTATTCACCGCTTTGAAATAGAAAGTCCTGTAAAACCGCATCAGTTCGATCAGTTACCTGTGGCTTAAGATTCTACAATCACACTTAGAACACTTTATCAAACAGTCAGTCAGTTGTTCAGACTGGATTTGACATTTGTCCACCTATGAAGTCCTTCCCAAGGACCTGGGATAAACAGATGCAGATGTTTGATGGTATTATATTGTCACAGGATGTAAGCTGTAAAGGCACCTTTTGCAATTTATTGGTGTTGACATTGTCAATGTTGACAGTGTTCAAATGGTGCTCCAAATGTTTTGGAATTGCACCAAAGGCGCCTATTACAATGGACACTACCTTTGCTTTCTTTTGCCTCAGTTTTTCTATTCTATTTGCGGGTGTTTATATATTGTTATTTCTTTCTCTTTTATTCTGCTTATTATATTATCCTGGACTTTCTATTACCAGTATGCAAAAAGCGCCCTCTAAAAATTTAGCAGCACAGTTGGGAGGGCTCACAAAAGAGGTTGGGAATTACATGTTGGTTTAAGCTTACAGTCCACGACCATAAAATGAAAGTTTGAAGTAATTATTGAAATTTACATGGCCCACTTAGCCACATTCAGCTGATACCAAAAAACAAAACAAAACATCTAAACAGATGCGGATCTGGTTGTTTCTTGGATAGGAGACAAGGAGAGACTATAACTATAGGGAAGGCTAGGAGGAAACAAGAAAAATCCTAGAAGACAGCAATGGCACAACCCTTCTATAATGTTGCCAAAAGAATGACATGTAACTGTGCACAAAGTCACCAGGAATAAAACTCAATTTGAGTGAGTTAATTTTACCTCAGAACAAAAACAGGGAGTTGAAAGTGGGATAAATAGTGCAGCTCTGAGTTTTGGCTTCAAAAGATACACGAGGAATGGATGAATTTTTAATGGCGAGGAAGAGATTGTAGTGGGAAAAAAATTGGAAAAATAGAACATTGCTTCCACTCCTGCAATGGATTGCTAAATTTCACTCCAAATTCATGATAACAAACATATGAATAAAGTTCTCTGAGGTGGAGATAATTTATAGGCACAAGCTCCCATTTACTGCCATAAAGAAATGAACTCACATAGTGGGCGAGTCCCTTATATTAAGCTATTAAAGAGGTTAAAGAGGTTCAATCCCAAATAAGCTGCTCATCAAGAGAACAGATTTACCTGAGGGAAAAGGTTGGGTTTGAAAATCCTGTGGACTTATCAGTAATAAACATTATCTGAGAAATGTGCATTTCAACCATTTATCCCACCAAGGAAGTTTGACTTGCCCTGACAACAAATCTGCATATTTTAGATACGCCAGAGCTTGAATATGCAAATTAAAAGAATGTATTAATTATCATTAGGCCTTCCTTCACAAAGACACTAGATCCAATTAGAGAAATAATTTGGGAAAATTGAACTACATGACAGAAAAAAAATTAAGATTCATCAAGTTTCAATTCTCTAATTCTGTCAGCTTGTCAAAAAGGAGCCTGTTATTAATACTGGGAAATAGTTTTCTCTCTCCCCTTATAGTATAGTTTAAATTCTCTTTAAATAGTTGCTTTCAAAACTTGGGTTTTTTTTATCTTCAGTAGTTAAAAGAAATTATTCCAAGTATCAGACACAAAACTCTCCTAAAAAATTTCCCTGGATGCCATTTCAGAACTGAATGCACTTCTTTGAGAAATAGTCCTATTTATGAACCCCAACATTGTTGTCAAAATGCCCTTAACATGCTTGAAAAATGCCATAGATCTCCACTGGGTGGATTCCTGTTTTAAAGCAGTTTGCCCAGGAATTCTGCATGAACAAATGCCTTGAACCCAGAGTAATGCTTCAAGAAATGGAAGGCCGTCTATCATTCACAGAAGACAGGCCCAAATGAGGATGACATAGAGAAAATTCAATCAAGTTCCAGTCTTTGTTTGCTTAAACCAGAGGTCTCCAAATTTAGCAACTTTAAGACTTGTAGACTTCAACTCCCGGAATTCCTCAGCCAGCCATGCTGTCTAATGCACACAATTTTGCCAAACTAACACTGTTTAGAATCAGATTGGCTTAGCAGTTAAGGCTTCAGGCTAGAAACCGGGAGGGAATGAGCTCTAGTCCTGCCTTAGCCATGAAAGCCAGTTGGGTTTATACACACACACACCAGCTTTCGATTCCCATGCTCCGCTACGGGGTGGGGAGCATTTTGCGAACCGCTGCAGCCAACCGGGGTCGCTGTCAAGGCCTCCAGCCAGAAGGGCGCCTGATCCTCCGGCAACTGCTTTCCAATGCCACATGGCGGTGGTGAGGCCTCCAGCCGGCAGGGTGCCCAATCCTCCAGCAGCTCCCCAATCCCAATATGGAAATTGTCATCCTGCCTTCCCCACACATGCCGGGGTGGCCCTCCACTATCCAGCCCTGCACTCACCTGCCCTGCTGTTCCTCGCCCTGCCATGACTCCGGCTAGTACCGGCAAACCTGCCACTGGTCTAACTGTTCATTTGCGCCGCTGCTACTGGTGGTCTCAAGGAAAAGCCAAAAATCAAACAACAGGCTGGGAAAGCCTATCAATCAGGAGAAAGGTAACAAACCATGTTGGATATTTTATCCAATTATAACCCTCTATTCATTCGGAATAAAAAATATGAAATACAGGGCGTAAAAATTAATATTTTGAAAAATCCTTTCTTAGAGAGCACCTAGATGGCAAGAGGAAGGTATGTAGCAAATATATCTGTATATCTATTATTTATTTTTCATACATGTATAAAGGTATGTACACACACACACACACACACACACACACACAGATTTCCAATTGAATCCAACCTGTCTGGGAAGAACAGCTGCTGCTCTTTATGCCAAAAGGATGTCTTCCTGCATGTACAGAAGGAAACATGGAATAACAGAAAAACAGAGTTGGAAGGGACCTTGTAGTCCAACCCCCTGCTCATGCAGGAGACCTTATATCATTTTTGACAAGTGGCTGTCTAGTCTCTTCTTGAAAACTTCCAGTGATGAAGCACCCACGGCTCCGAAGGCAAGGTGTTCCACTGGTAGATTGTTCTCACTGTTAGGAAATTTCTTATTTCTAGGTTGAATCTCTCCTTGATCAGTTTACATCCATTGTTCCTTGGCTTGCTTTGAAGAATAGGATGACCCCCCCCCCCTTTGTGGCAGCCCTTCAAACATTGGAGCACTGCTATCAAGTCACCTCTGGTTCTTCTTTTCACTAAACTAGCCATGCACAGTTCTTGCAGCCGTTCTTCATATATTTTAGTCTCCAGCCCCCTAATCATCTTTGTTGCTCTTCTCTGTACTCTTCCCAGGGTCTCGACATCTTTTTTTTAAGTGTGGTGACCCAAACTGGATGCAGTATTCTAGGTGTGATCTTACTAAGACTTTATAGAGTGGTATTAGTACCTCATTGATCTTGATTTGATCCCCGTTGATGCAATTTGGGATTGTATTGACTTTTTGGGCTGCCGCCACACACTGCTGGCAAGTAAAAGTAAAACCTTTTGTTAACCTTTTATTTTCTTCAATCTATAACATGTGATGAATCAATAACTGATTTGTAAGATGCTGCGCCAGCTTGCTTTGGGTTATCTTTATGCTGAAAATTTCAATATAGATAAATAAGAAACCAGCAACGGTGACTTTATTCCTTATGAAGGAGATTTCACTAACTGGAAGTCTACTATGAAGAAATTATTATTAATAGGTTGGCTTTTTTTTGTTTCTGCAATAAGTTTTTTAAAAAACTCCACCACATACAGGAATGTCAAATATTGCATCTTCTGAAAATTTTTCTCTAACTTGAAACAACATGATGATTACAACCTCTATAAGGTTGCGCCTATTTTATCTCTCTTAGGGGAGTCTGAACTACAGCAAAGCAATATCCCAAAGACATCAATGTGCACATATTTCTTTATAAGTAACAACTTTATTGTAACTTGATGTCCTGAAATGCAAAAATATTTTCGGCAACAAGGTACAAAAAGTATCTCACTGAAGTATTTCACTGTTAACATCAGGCAGATATAAAAGGCTGGATGGTTTGATGCAAGTGTCTTAACATGATAGGTAATGTGGATAATTTCCAATTAAGCACAGGGTGGAATTCTTCCAATCTTTCAATTCTAAAACAGAACTCAAAAATATACCTTCATTGGGACATATCAAAATCCAGCATTAACTAGACTACAAGAGTATGATAAACGAAAACCACAACAAACACTGATAAAAATAATGTGCATCCATTTCAGAGATAGTCCATTTGCTGCAAGCAAAATAGCAAGAAAATCAATGCAACTGTATTCTGTGCCCAAACTAATGAGAGTCCATAGGAAGGATTTGAATCAATCCAGTCAATAAAAATTAAATTTAGGCTACACATCAATTGACTTAAGAAATCTTTTTAAACCTTAAAACAAAGCATGCCCCAATGGTTATCCTAATAACTTCTGTAGGAATTTGACAAACAAAAAATCTAGCTTTGATCTTGAAGGAACCCCTTCAAAATAGAGCCATCAATACCTTGCCAATTACTCTCAAATGGCACTTACTCATCAAATTGCCATACTTAAATTGAGGAATTACCAAACAAAAGCAGCAATGCATACCTTAGCTACACCTCATCTTAATCCTCTTTCTAGGATCTCCTGGGCTACTTTCAACTTGCAATTGGTTACAAGAGATAAGCATGTCTTTGAAAAAAATATTTGGCATCTCCAGTTTTTGGGGATGAACAACTGTGATCAGCTGGCCACATACAATGTTCATGATTTCTTTATCAGTCTTTATATCTAGACTCTCCCACAATTTTGCATTTTTTAAATTCATTTCATCAGCTTGCATTTCAAAAAGCCACTGGGCACTATATGTCAGCATGCAGTAAATGGACTACCAAAATCCGGATGAGTTACTGAGCTTCCTTCATTGAAAAACATCATCAACATAAGTGATTTAAATGGCGACTCTGTTGCTTTTAGCAGAAATCCGAGTCACATGTTTCAGAAAACAAATCTTACTAAAACCCCACACACCATAACACAACACATGCAGGCTGCTCTCTTTTGGGGTCAGGGAAAGAGGTCTGATACTGAAGGCCGATGGAGAGGAGCGGAATAGGCAAGTCAAACACAACAGTTTGATATTCGAGCTGGAAATTTAGGGGTAGGAAGTAGGTTTCCCCATCCTCACAAGCTTTCCAGATTTCAGATACAGAAACATGGAAAATGTGGATTGTTCTTGCCAGCTCTTTTGGAAGAATGTGAACACTGAATGTGGTTCCTTGAGAAAAGAAAGATGAATTAGCATATCCGTAGAAAACATTAAATTTACTCTTTCTGCGTATTTTGCTATAGCCAACAAGTAAAACAACATATTAGATCAATTCATATGATTGGCTATTAAGATAATCTATGGCAACATCTTGTAAATTTTGAGAAGATGCCTTAAACAAATACTTCATTCTTATCACACAGTGTTTGATATTTTTGGTACAAAGTGTGCTATTACATTTTTTAAAATGTTTAACAAAAATGTTTAAGATGTTCTTCTTGACTGCTATATCAAGTACTATCAGAAGAAGCTGAAATGAACAATCATTCTTTTAAATATTCAAGTCACTTTTATATTATAGCTGCAACAATCAAAATGCAAAGTTGCTTATATGAATATGTTGTTTACCGTGCAGCAAAATCTTCTTTTATCACTGAGGGACATTACATTCTTTTACCTTCACTGGTAAAACAGTGAACCTGTACATGAACTTAATTTAGATAAAAAGAAACCTCCTAGAAATATTAAAAACTATAACACATCTTTGAAGAGAACACTGCTGTATCACTTTGGTTCACTGACTAATGTTCAGGCCCATTGAAACCACAGAAGAGCATCTAAAATGGTCCTTTTAACTGTGCCTTAAGGATGCATGTTCAAATTCTGCACTGACCTTTCCTCTGAAAGAAAGAGTGGAGCCGGGATGTGGATTTGTTTCAAGTTTTAGCATTGGTTTGGAAGCACTCTTTTTTTTGCTCCCAACTGTTCTTTATATATATTCAAAATAACAATATTTCAGAATAAATGTGCCTTAGATCTTTAAATTAATGCTTCTCCGCTGAAAACAGAGGGACTATATCTTTTGAAAAGCTAAGGAAACCTTCATCAATTGAAGATAAATCCATGATAATAAAACATTTCTAATGTGCATGGTTGCAGAGAAATTCCTCCAACTGTAAACAATGCTAACACACACACTGAAAGTGTTAGAATTAAAGCTAAATTTTGAATAATAGTAACAATAATTATAGTAATAATTTTAAAAAAACCTTCTCCACCACAAGCAGTTTAGAAGATTGTTTATAAGATCCTTTTCACATTAGGCAGAGTTTCAATACCATCCACAATGCTAGTACAATGAAGGCTAAAAAGAGCAGGTCAGTGCTTATAAATACTGACATTTCAGACTACTATTCTTCCTGCTATGTGTGTGTCTGTGCAATTTCCACTAATCAGAATAGGCTTGTGCATACACACACTAAGGGAACAGAGCTAAGCCTACCCAAAGTGTGAAAACAGAATGGGTTCTAACATGAACACTTGGAGATATTAAGTTAAAATCAACATCTCTAAGTCATGCACTCCTTGTTTGCAGTAACAAAACTAAATCCCATGTGGCTGTGGGCATCTTAATGTATTTCAAAAGTTAGGCCACAAGTACTGTACCATATTTATCAAAAACCAAAATATATATGTACCACACAACATACAAAAGTTACACAGTAAAAGTGCATACTGAGATTCCATTTTGGCCCATTTCTGAAATAGACATTTGGTCGCTCTTTAAGCATTCTTGACCTTCCATGTATTCTATTTGAGAAATAACCATTTCTTCCACAGCACATATCCCTTATTTCCTCTTCGTACCAACTCTTGCTCTGGTTCAGTACAAGGTAAAAGAACAAATGAATCATAAAGTAACATGGGCAAAAAAAAAATTACTGATTTTTTTTCCACTGATGGGCACTCACATAGTAAGCATTTATAAATACTAGTAAAATACATTTCTGGGCCAAGACATTGCATATTTCCCTCAGTCACCTGAACCAATGAAAAATAAATTATATTCAGAGCAGTATATTGCCACCGCATGCCTGACAGGACTCTCTGAAGATAGGCAAATGCATCCTAAATACAATATTTTGGACTGGAGCGCTTGTTTGCCCCCAGTTCAAGTGCTTTTAACAGGGAGCTAGTTGAAATCCAGTTACCATAAGACCAACCAATAATCTTCATTTTGGGATTTTTCTTAAAAAAAGGAAAGAGAAGATCCTTTTGAAAATGGTCTTTGTTGATCAGCATTACTGCCTTATGGAGCTAGTGCAATCCTACAAAGCCGAGTCAAAAATGACGAGGCACCATTAAAAAAACAAAACAACAAGGAAAATCACAAATGAACTAGAATAGTTGACGTTAAGGCCTTTCAGTGAACTGGAGAATTATCAGTCTGATTTAAAGCTGATTATTAAACCATATAGTTATCCGTTCTTTAAAAGCTTTCTGATTCTGTTCTGCCAAGAAGGGTCACGTATTCGAGCAGATGGTTTGCGAAACCCCTTCTGGATATGGACAAGGAGGCGTTAGTTCCCAAGAGTTAATGGAAGATCTCATGACTGTTTTAGTCGTTTGCGTGGAATGCCGAACTGCGGACACTGTGCAGAGGCCAGGGCCCGAAAGGCCTCAGCGACTAAGTGGGGATGGGAGTGGATCATTGATTTCCACCCAGCGGTTTCCGTTATGTCTGTGCCTTGGCTGTAACGAAAAAAGGTGCACAAAATGTGGGTTGAGGAGGTTTGCAAGATGCTGTAGGCATGTCTACTCAAAGATCAAGCTACAATAAGATGAACAGGACATACTTTCAAGTGAAGCTACCAGGAAGATAAGGGATTGAAATGAAAGCATATTTTTTGTTAGTTTTAGTCAGTGATTACCAAAGACAACTTGTGTAATCAAGGCTTGCAAAAAGCTACTGTTCAATACCTGAGAGGATGGGAAACCTTGCTTGACATTTCTATTGTTCTGAATAGGAATCACGAGGCCATTTATTTTATTTAAAACATTTCTATAGTTGCCCATCTTTCATATCACTCTGAGTTACTCCCAATCAAAAGTTAAAACAACATATAAAACCATATTCAAACTATATAACTAAATACATTAGTGATAAAGTTTGCTAATGTGCCATTATCGAATCTCCCAATGCTTGGCGGGGAAAAACCAAAGCCTTACAGAAGGCTAAAAGGATGGAGGCCTGCTGAAGTATCAGGAGCCCAGGGGCTGCCACGGAAAAAACACTCTTCCTAGGTCCCATCAGATGGCAATATTTAGTGGAAGGGACTAGGAGCATACCCACTCTTTTATTTCATTCAATACTGTATTTTATATGCAAGTTATGATAGATCTCCCATGAATTCCAAAGCAATATTTTCAATTTATCTTTAGTTGGCTTCCTGATCAAGTTTACAAAAAACACTAAGTATAACACAGATATGTAACCCACCTGGGAAAAGGCTAAAATACAATAAACATAAAAGAGGGAGAAATTGTACTGGAAATATGGAGGGCACTCTTCAATAGTTAGATGTCTGATTGAGTCTCACTCTTTATTCTACTTATCTCTCGAGATCAAGACAATTCACAGCTAGATTAGACAATGCTTAAGTGAGATCAAAGTACATACCTGTTGTTCCAGTTTTTTCCATCTTTACAACCAAGCTGCCTAAGAACACTGCACCTGTGCATGAGAGAACAGTCAAATATTATTTTTCTGAAGTGTTCCCTTCAAAGGAGAAAGATTTTTTTCCAAAAAACCAAATTACATACCTGTTAATGAAATCTATTGCTTGTGCTTTCAACTGTTCTGCACTGTGCAAATCTGCGAGAATCAGAATGTCTGCCACGTTTTCTACTGAGAGGTTACTACACAGAGCTTCTTCACACATGATCTTCAGCCGTTCAAGGGCGTACTGACCAAAAGGAAAAATGGTTTGAATATATTTGATGCTGCTTCAGTCAGAAAAGCAGACCTCTCTAATATACAGATGACTAGTAAAAACTATGAAATCCTTGATCCTCACAATGAACTATCTGAATGATACAGCATGTACTGCTCTACCCTCAATGAGTTAACTTTAGAAACAATATCTCCCAGGGTTACATATCTGGCAAAAGAAATGCCAAGACTGTAAGTACATTGACCCCATCATTAATTATTAAAGCATGTTAATTCTCCAAATTTGAAACACCCGTGACATATTAATCACAATCTATAAATTTCATTCCTCTAGTCTGCTACTGTGATACCTTAGAAAGAGGAATTTATGGCAATACGAGATCTCAAAAGGTTTTCCTTCTTTCAAAACAGACAACTATATGTCTGGGGTGGTTATTCCATTTTCTTTACTTACTTTATCTGCTGCTGCCAACAAGCTGTCAGCCATTTTCTCAAGATCTGGAGCCTTGTCTGTATAAATGAACCTCATCATCTCTTTAAATACGTCAGGATCTACATCGTTTATTTCTACGCAATTCTGTTATACAAATAAGAAAAAAAACTTATTATGATTTTGAATTAAAGCAATATAAACAACTTAACCTAAAGCAATGCATCTCTGAAACACATTAGCCCCCTCTTCCTTATACCTGCTGATAGCTTTAACTAAACCTATTGTCCTTCAGTCTTCAATCTCAGGCAATCTTTAGAAATTGTTATGGTGCTCCAATGGGATTCAAATAAACAACTCAAAGAAGTAAAAAAAATGAGTCAAAAGAAGCACTAGAGCTTATTTGTAAAACCCTCATACTGCTTTTCCTACCTTACACATAATTCCAATATTTACAAACCTGTTTCAGGCTTAAAGCAAACTGCTGGCTTTAAGCTTAAAGTATGTTATAAGACAATTACTGTTGAAGGTTCAACAATGTCTAGTCAAAGAAATGAGTAAAAAATAAAAATCCCTTGATAGCACCAGCTGAGGTCCTTTGAGAAAGCAGTTTAGAAGAGGCAACAACACAGAGAACTATGAGACCAATTTTATTCTGATGGATCAATTGTTTCATCATAACTAGATATAGGAGTCAGGATATCCCAAAGATGCTTTTCCAAAAGCAATGGAACGTTCTTGTTATTTTCCTTGAAAAGGTTTCGTTTCTCATCCAAAAAGCTTCTTCAAAACTGAATGAGAGCAAAATGTTTTAAAGAAAAAAAAAACCAGACAGTCTAGTCGCTTTTTAAAAATCACCTTTGGGGACAAACATGACTCAGATGATTGAGAATCTTCATAGAAAGGAGTCAGGAATAGTTTTGACAGATAATAAATGCTTTCCATATCATTAGACTGGCATATTTAATCTAGAAAGGCCAATCTTATAAAAGCTGCTCCAAGGCTCTACATACAATCTACTAGTCTACCTGCAAATGAATATCCACAAAGCACCTTTATTTTACGGGCCCCACATTTCCAACACGTCCTATATATAGTATTATATTTTTAAATGCACTGTTCAAGTAAACTGTGAAATACTATTTGGTCCATGGGTTGTTGTTTTTTTATTATTTAACCCAGGGTCCCCCAATCCTTGGGGCCGCAGATTGGTACCAGATAGGAACTGGGCGATGCAAGTGGTGAGCAAGCAAGCAAAGCTGCATCTGTCCATGTGCGAGATCTAGGTTGCATTTGAAACTACCCCCCTCCTTCCCCCCACCTAGTCTGTGGAAGACTATTTTTCCTCCCAAACAAGTCCCTGGTAGAAAGGTTGAGGGCTACTGATGTAACTGACTGATTAGTTTCTGTCACCCCATGCGGATTCAAAGGTAAGGTCTTTTAGAAATTACTGCATCGAAATGAAAGTGGCATTCCACTCACCTTTTTGCTTTCCTCCATTTCATGTTCAAACATGGCATTAAAAACAGGGGAACGAGCTGTGGGAAGAGACTTGAGTGTTAATAGCAAATAAAGATTGTAAAACAAACAAACAAACAAACAAACAACTACGAAATAAAGACAGAAGTAAAAGATACCTGCAAGGATAGATTTATGCGCTTTGAACTCTTGCCCTCCTACATAAAAGTTGCAATCTGTGAATCTTGTGGTTTCCCAGAGGTTGCCTAAATCTTCAGCTAGTCGACATTCAGGTACTTTTAAGGTGTTTGTACTGGACAGTCCTGATATATTCACTGAGTCTTGGACCACGCTTACCTGATCAAAAACAGTAAATAATGCATCGATAACTATAATGTTAAGATTCTTGTAGGGCAATAGCACATAAATTAGGCAACTGGTTTCATTTCATTCCAAACCACAGGTAAGTATTTCTGATAGTCCAAAATCATGCTATTTAGCTGGGAAAATAAAACAGACCAACAAACCAATTTGACAAATCAGCAGTTCAACACATTCACCGAAAGCATGAGCTGAACATTTCTAATAAGATGTTCTTTGAAATCTACCCCTAATGTAACCTAATAGCAATATGTACAATATAACTGTTTTATCTTGTATCGGATTCGAAGTCAATTTGAAATTGGAAATATTTAAGTGTAAATTAAGTGTAAGTTAGAAATCAAGTTTCTATAATAGATATTATTATAAGATACACTAGAAAAGGTTCTACAACTGAAGAGTAGGAAATCTATAGCTGCTGAATTACATCACCCAGCAACTTCAATCAACATAGAAGGATGCTGGTCTAGCATTCCTGTTCCAGCTATTGTCTTAGAAACACATTTTAAGTTAATACAAGGCAAAATAGAATACAGCTGGCTTAACCAAGTCAAAAAGAGTATTAATAAAAACAGAGTATGAGAAGAGCGGCAGTTTAAAAGTTACCTAATAGAGGCAATACCCAATGGTAGACTATATTTTATGTGGAAAACCCTGGTATCTAAAATCTTGAAAGTTTGGAAAAGTTTCCAGCAACATAGACAAGTAGTCTAACCTATTATGGGTGCCCGCCAAATGGTAGCCATATTATTGTTTCAGGAGTGAAACAATGAATTGAATTTCTGTTCCTATAGTGAGCGTGTCGGGGGGGGGGGGGGGGGGGGGGGGGGGGGGGGGGGGGGGGGGG
>JANHFO010005518.1:19123-32771 GCA_032468095.1 Pareas carinatus
ATGTATTTATGTTCATGTTTTTTTTTTTTTTTTTGAAAATTAAAAATATAAATAAAAAAAAGATATTCTTTCACAGAAAAAAAATAAAAAATCAAAAAATAAATTTTTTTTTGGCAAGCTTAAAAAAAAGTGGGATAGATAGCATCACTACCAGATGGATCTGTAACTGGCTGACAAACCATACTCAACAAGTAGTCCTTAATGGCACTATGTCTACAATGGACAGAAGTAAGCAGTGGGGTATCACAAGGTTACATCTTAGGTGCAATACTCTTCAACATCTTCATAATTTATTTATTTATTTAATTAGACTTCTATACCGCCCTTCTACACATGGGACTCAGGGCCGTGTACAGCCATATAAAAAATCAACTTATATGAGGGAATAGAAGGAGAACTTATCAAATCTGCAGAAGATACTAAGCTGGCAGGAATAGCCAACACCCTAGACGATAGGCTCAAGATCCAGATGGATCTCGACAGACTTGGAACACTGGGCCCTATCTAACAAAGAGAAAAGTAAAGTCTTACATTTAGGCAAGAAAAACCAAAAGTACACATACAGATTAGGTGAAACCTGGCTTAATAGTAATAACTGCAAGAATGATCTTGGAGTCCTAGTAGACAATCAATTAAATATGAGCCAGAAGTATGAGATGGCAACCAAAAAAGCCAATGCAATTGTAAGTTGCATTAACAGAGGGATGAAATCAAGATCATGTGAGGTACTAATACCACTTTACATAGTTTTAGTAAGACCACACCTAAATTGCTGCATCCAGTTTTGGTCACCACACTATAAAAAGATGTTGATGCTCTGGAAAGAGTACAGAGAAGAGCAACAAAGATGATTGCGGGGCTGGAGGCTAAAACATATGAAGAACTGTTGCAAGAACTGGAAATGGCTAGTCAAGTGAAGAGAAGGACCATGGGTGACATAGCAGTGTTCCAATATCTGAGGGACTACCACAAAGAGGAAGGGGCCAACCTATTTCTCAGAGCATCTGAAGGCCTGACAAGGAACAATGGATGGAAACTGATCAAGGAGAGATTCAGCCTAGAAATAGGAATACATTTTCTGACAGTGAGAACTATCAACCAATGGAACAGCTTGCCTTCAGAAGTTGTGAGTGCTTCATCACTTTCAAGGGATTAGACAGCCACTTGTCAAAAAGATATATGGTCTCCTGCTTGAGCAGGGTGTTGGACTAGATGACCTACAAGGTCCCTTCCAACTCTGTCGTTATGTTGATGTGATACTATCAGAGGAAACCAGAGACTGGTAATTACAAAATAAAACTCCAGATATGGACAATTCCAATATACTTTCCATATTGCTGCTAAGAAACCCATATGGACATGTCATCAGAAGGAGCTGAAGCTGACTAAAAGGGATGCAGGTGGGGGGAGACTGTCATTGCATTCCACCAAACAGAGATACAACTGAATTGTGTAATTCTAACTATTGAGATCTGGTTCATTATTGAAAGGCTAAGTGACCAATTACCAACAGCTATTCTTTGTCACTGTCAATGCAGGTTGAACACTTCAAAGACTTTAGGCTGTTCATCTATTTTTATTTGACAACTGGCCAAACTCTGGTATTTAATCTTGTGGCTTTTGCAAAGTTGTCGCTGCTTTTTGCCCTTTGTGTTTGTATATTGGGGGGTGGATGGCTTTGCTAAAATATCATTATCCAACTTGTTTCCCTGTTCTTTCTGAAAACCAGAATCATAAATATTTCTTTGGATAGATTTTCGGGCATGGCTATTATCAATACTTTTGGGCAGTATAGGATGCCTTTATCCCAAGGCTGATTTATTTTTACTTAGTTTATTAGATTTTTCCCGACATTTCAAGGAAGTTTATTCGGGATCTCCCTTCATTTCATCCCTACCATGACAACAGCATGCAATAGAATAGAGCTGAACTGAGAGAGAGTAAGCAACCAAAAGAGCAGACTTGAATCTGGCTAATATATGAGCATTATATTCTGAACCCAGACACTACATTACCTGTGTGTAACACCAGCTTTCAGCCACAGGTCCACTGGACATCTCTCCAGTTGGTGAAGGAGTAGGGACTCTTGACATCCCCACTTTATGGCACTCTTTTTCAGTATAAAGGCAGCAATTTAGCTGTCAGTATCCTTCCTTTCAACATCAAGATGAAAGCAAAGAATTAGCATTGATTCACAATTATTGTTAATACATAGTTTCTATATAAAGATATGCCAAAGAACAAGAGAAAGAAGTGAACAAAATACTGAGATAAAGAACTGCATTTTTCTTCTTTCCCCAAGGCTTACCATTTTTATTCGATAAAAACCAGAAAATGGGGAAAGGGGGAAGTATGAAATTCATCCTAGAATTCTTTTAATACCTAGAAGTATGAAAAGGTGAAAGAAACTGGTCTATGTTTACAAACATATTGCATAAAAAATTAAACTAACATGTCAAACTTGCCCTTATCAATATACGGAAAACAGCAGCTTTTGTAAGCCCACGAACTTGATAAAAGATTAAAAAATAAAAAATGGGGAGGAGTATAAACTCCTGACAAAAGAATAGCGCTTCAATTTAAGGAAATAAGATCTTATGGGCAATGGTTCACATGGTAAAATGTATTCTGAGCCTCATTATTTCAATCAAAGATTAATGGATAGCTTTTGATATGTTTCATACATTGAGATCAAATTCTTTATTCTACTATAATGTTGATATTTTTGTTTTCATCAATTGTAGGTTTCTTCTATGTAGGAAAAATGAAGAGATGCTATATTATTTTTTTAGAGTTTTATTACTTTGATAAATAACTTAAAGCAGCAAACATACCGAATAATCCTTCTTCCATCTCTTTTCCCCTCAACAACAACCCCTTGAGGTGGATTGGGCTGAAAGAGAATGACTGGTCAAAGTCACTCAGTCGGCTTTCATACTCAGGCATGAATTCACCACCTCCTGCTTTCTAGACTTGTACCTTAACCACTAGACCAAACTGGCCTAAAACTTATATTTTGAGTCCTGACAATTAAATTTAGTATCACTTTTTTTACCTATACTTTTTAGAAATATGGTTAAAATAGACTGTAAATAAATAGATGAAAAATGTCTACAGCAATTGTTGGAAAAAGTTCTTGGCCACTTTATCCTCCACCCCAAGTCCGATATCTAATAGCAATTGCTGTGGCTTACCTAAATAATTAACTGGTAAAAAAAATCTCTTTCTTTCTTTCTTTCTTTCTTTTTCTCCCTCCCTTCCTTCCTTCTTTCTTTATATCTCCAATTGTTCCAGGCAGTTTGCAAACTCCAAACACATTAGAATGCAATAAATTCCCATGAAACACAGACACTGAGTCAACAGAATAAAATATCAAACAAAACCAGAAGCCAGTTTTGCTAGTTTAATTCAAAATGTTGTTTGAACTTGCTAGTTTTAGTCACCTTGCAGAAGGCTGAAAGCAAAAGGGCTAAATACATAGAGGGAAGAGTTCAGCACATCATCAAGAGAGAGCTGCTAAATCAGTAGAACTATACTAGAGGAGAGGACCTTGTGCATTTATTCTTCTCAAAGGAATGGACATAAATCCTTAGCAAGACTCACAGGGTTCAAAGATAATGAAGGAATATTTTCTGATTCTTCCTAATCAAAAGCAAACACTAGTCTAGCATTTAGTACGAAGGAAAAGGGCTCTGTAGTGATCAAAAGAAACTTTCCATTTTTCCCAATCCTGCCAGATAAGTGCAATTAATTTCAAGCCTATCAATGGAGGAAACAGCCATAAAAAGAAACTTCTCTTCAACGCATTAAAGCATTAAAGCTCATTTAGCTGGTCTGTAGTCTTGGGAGAAAGGCAATTCTACTGGAATTCTTAGTAAAATGGTTGTGTGTGCGTGTGCACATGCACACACATACACACACACACACACACCTGAAGACAGTTGAGCACAATATTTAAAGCAGTAGAGTGAGCTTTACAAACGATACCCTGTTTTAACACTTCATATAGGAGTGTGTCATCAGGTTTAACATGCTTTGCGAAGCATCCCTTCTGAATGCTTTGAAGAACAACCCTAATATAAATCTGTGCATTGTATTTAGCCTCGTGAGAAAACAAAGATTCATTCAAAACCTACTAAAAATATTCGATCCAGGCTAAAGAGATTTGTTCTCCACAGACGCCCATTCAGGAAACATAATGAGTCTCAAGAGGAAATCTTCAGAGGAAGCACAGGATAGAGAAGGTGGAAATAGTCACCTTCTTCCTTTCCACGATGGATGCTTTTTTAGCAGGAAGAAACCCTGATCCAAAACAGAATTTGACTAATGTATGTTATGTATGCATGCATGCGTGTTACCTATCTTGCCGCAAACAGGCTGCACACAGCTTTGTCAAAAAGTTGCAATAGCTTCATCAATCACAGAGACATCCATAAAAACCAGACAAAAAGAAAACTGTTGCTTGCCTTTTGAAACATTTGGCAAGACGTTTTTTGCAAAGATGTTTATCCTGACTTAATAAAACCTAGACAATTAGAACAATGCTATTGTCTGTCATAAATCATGTCAGAATTAGAATTTATTCGTCAAGAGTGTCTGGACACACAATGAATTTGTCTCTGTGTAAACTGCTCTATACTTACATACAGACTATAATTGACAAACTGTGATTACAATCATAAGATACATTCATAAACATAAAGTACATTCATCATGTCATGTACGTATTAGATGCAATCGACAAACCACGATCCTAATCATAAAATACATTCATAATCATAAAGTACATTCATTTATTTTATTTATTTAGATTTATATACTGCCCTTCTCCCGAAGGACTCAGGGCGGTGTACAGATAACATAAAAATTTAACATTGAATATTAACAATATTTACAAAATATGGCATATGGGGGGAAGGGAATGGGAATGGGAATGGAGGGAGTCAGGATGGGAAAGGGGGGAATTGGTGGTGTACACATAACTTGAATAACTAACATTGAACTTTAACAATATTTACAAAATTATGAGGTGTAGGGGAAAGGGAATGGGAAGAGGGAGGGGGAATTGGAAAGGGGGGGAATTGGCCGCCTGCCATCTCTCTTGATCCTAGGATCCGTCATCATCAGGTTATAAAGTACAATCATCATGTCATAAAACATTTCATCATATCACAAAACACATGCCTCATGCCATATTATACTTTTTTATATAGATTTGGACAGTCTACATTTGAACAGTCATAGAATACTAATAATCAATCTACAAGTCTTCAACCTACCGTCACTTGGCGAATTCTCAGATGGGGCCCAGGAGTTCATGGCTTCCATGACAACCATGGATCTGACCCAAGTAATTGAGGGTCTGACCCATGAGGGGGGACACACACTCGACCTGGTATTTCTCTCGGGGCAATGGAGATATGATCTGGAATTGAGGGATATAGAGATCTCACCCATCATGGTCAGATCATTTCCTGCTGAGACTGGATTTTAAGATGCCACTCCTCCATCGCAGGGAGGCGAAGCTGATTAAGTGGTTCCACTCCAGGTGCCTAACGGACCCCAAAGGGTTTCAGAAGGAGCTAGGGGAGATACCTGACTCCTTGTCCACAGTCCGGCCGAGACCCTAGTGGCTGCCTGGCATAAGGCAGCATCTGCGGCATTGGATCGGTTGTGCCTTTGCGGCCTCTCAATGGCAGCAGATCCAGAAAAGCTCCCTGGTTTACTGAGGAGCTCAGAAAAATGAAGTGCCGGAAGAGACACCTAGAGCAACGCTGGAGAACCAGTAAATCCGAATCTGACCGAACACTTTTAAGAACCATTGTTAGGACTTATTTGGAGGCAATATATGCGGCAAAATGTTCATATTTTTCCAATTTTATTGCATCCGCGGAGTCTCACCCAGCCGCCCTATTTAGAGTAACTCGCTCCCTCCTTAATGTTGAGGGAGCAGAGGTGCCTTTACAGAGTAGAGCTGAGGAATTTGCAGTTTTTGTCAGATAAAATCGCCCAGATTCGGATGAACCTGGACTCTGATTGGGCAATACTAACCGAGATGACAGGGGCAAGTCTTAGTCCTATTGTGTGGGAGGAGTTTGAGCCAGTGACTACTGAGGAAGTGGACAAGGCTTTAGGGGCGATGAGTGCCTCCACTTGTCTACTGGACCTGTGCCCCTCCTGGCTGGTTTCAGCCAGCAGGGAGATGACACGAGGCTAGCTCCAGGCGTTAGCTAATGTGGCTTTGAGTAAGGGGTCCTTCCCGCAGCCCTTAAAGGAAGCAGTTGTAAGGCCCCTCCTCAAGAAGCCTTCCCTGGATCCAGCGGAATTAAAGAACTTTCGCCCAGTCTCCAACCTATCCGTTGTGGGAAAGGTTGTAGAGAAAGTGGTGGCACTTCAGCTCCTGTGGTCATTGGATGAAATGGATTACCTGAACCCTTTTCAGTCTGGTTTCAGGCCTGGCTATAGCATGGAAACTGCTTTGGTCACACTGATGGATGATCTCTGGTGAGCACGGGATTAGGGTCATTCCTCCATCTTGGTGCTACTTGATCTCTCAGCGGCCTTCGATACCATTGACCATCCTTCTGGAATGGCTAACAGAGTTGGGAATGGGCGGCACTGTGCTATGGTTGTTCTCCTCCTATCTCTCTGGTCGATCACAATCGGTGTTGGTGGAAGGACAGAAGTTGATCCCTAGGCTTCTCGTTTGTGTGGTGCCTCGGGGCTCAGTCCTCTCTCCTCTTCTATTTAACATCTACATGAAGCCGCTGGGTAAGATCATCCGATGATTCAGGGTGAGCTATCAGCAATATGCTGATGATACACAGCTATATATCTCTACCCTGCGTCAATTCACTGATGCAGTGGATGTGATGTGCTGGTGCCTAGAGGCTGTAAGGGTCTGGATGGAAGTCAACAGGCTCAGACTTAACCCTGACAAGACCAAGTGGCTGTGGGTATTGCCTCCTAAGGACTATATTGTCTGCCCATCCTTAGTTCTGTGGGGGGGAGAGAAATTGTCCCCGTCAGAATGGGTTTGCAATTTGGGAGTCCTCCTAGACTCACAGCTAAAATTAGACCACCATCTGACTGCTGTGGCTAGGGGGACCTTTGCACAGGTTCACCTAGTGCACCAATTGCGACCCTATCTGGATCAGGAGGCACTCCGTACAGTCATTCATGTCCTTATCACCTCACGGTTGGATTATTGCAACACGCTCTACATGGGGCTACCCTTGAAAGGTGTATGGAGACTGCAGCTGGTCCAGAATGCAGCCGCGCGAGCTGTTGTAGGTGTACCTAGATATACACACAGTACACCAATTTTCCACAAGCTGCACTGGCTCCCTATTGGTCTCCGGGCACAATTCAAGATGTTGGTTATTACCTTTAAAGCCCTACTTTACTTGAGGCCAGGCTACTTGCGAGACCGCCTTCTACCGCATAGTTCCCAGTGACTGGCAAGATCCCACAGAGTTGGTCTCCTCCGGGTCCTCTCAACTAAACAATGCCGGCTGGCAGGTCCATGAGGGAGGGCCTTCTCTGTGGCTGCCCCAGCTCTCTGGAACCAGTTACCTACAGAGATCTGGATCATCCCCACCCTATTGGCCTTCTGAAAAGCTCTGAAGACCTGGCTTTTCCAGCAGGCTTGAGGCCGCTTGGTGAATTGGTGAGGTCCGGCCATGAATGGTGTGTGTATTTTAAAGTTTTAAATGTTTTTAATGTGAATGTTTTAATATGTTGTGAGCCGCCCTGAGTTCTTGGAGGGACGGCATACAAATTTAAGAAATAAATAAATAAATAAATAAGTCAAGGCAGGATACTAAATGACACAACTATTAAATATTTTAAGATGCAAGTAACAAGCTAATTGTCATTATAAGATAATTATAAGACAAAAATAAGAGAATAGATAATAGGTAATAAGTAATAGGAAAGATAAGAAAGATAATAATGATATATTTCTATTAGATAATTTAATAGTGTTGTGGAGGTTAGTTGTTTAGCAGACTGATGGCATGGGGGAAGAAACTGTCCTTGTGTCTAATTGTTTTAGTTTGCAATGCCCTGTATCGCCATCCAGAGGGAAGAAGTTGAAACAGATTATATCCAGAGTGTGAGGGGTCAATAGTTACTTTCACAGCTCTCTTTCTGATTAGAAAGGATAATAAAATATGTCTTAACAATATTATGGATTACATTTTTTAAAAAACCTGACAAATGCGCCTATACTAACACTGAGTGATTTATAGTAGAAAAACAGGTATTTGGTTAATGTTAAATTTGATAAACAAATACTTTACTCCAACATGACTTTCTAGATTATTCTATATCTGTGGAAGCTCTAAAATCATAAAAGTCAATTAAACACTAGACAGCTTTTACACAAAATTTATTGAAGCATTAAAACTACAAAAAAAATTATTCAGGAGAATTCATCAGACTTAATCATTTTTGCTGTTTTAAAACTCTTGAGCATGTAGCTATAATGTGTTCTACCCTAGTAGGTATCAGAAAATTGAAACAGACTAAAATTAGAGTTGCTTATTTCTCCTTAGATGGGCAAGAAGTTTAAATATGTCAGTAGGTAATGTTAATACAGATCATGACTATATGACCCAAGTAAACTGCAGGACAAAATATTGATAGGAGGAGGGAGTTTCCTTTAATCCTTTGCGAAATAAGTTTTAAGTACAAATATAACGCTTTAAAAATTCTTCTTTTGGGGAGATAAATAGCAACAAAAATTAGGATATTGATTTTGGAAAGTTACAAACAGACTAAGAGTCCAGATGGATTTGAAATAGGTTATAAAAAGCTTTCCTGTGGGAAAATGCTGTTGTTTTGAATAACACACACATAGACAATGACTTTGCTAGTAGGAAGTCATGTGATTATACAATAATCACAAGCTGGGTGCCAAGCACCTGGATTGCAATCAGAATCACAACAGCCGGGATTCTGAAAACTCCTCGTCATTCCCTTCCTTAACAACATCATAATTTTGTACAATCATTGAATGAATAGTCAAAACTCAAGGACTTGCTGTACACCAAGCTCTTAAGGCACTTCTACTTATCCAAATATACTGCAGTGTAGGTATTACAAAAAATAATTATCTGGATATGAGAAAGGGGAGGAGATCCACTGCTTACATAAATAGTGGGTCTGACTGACCTATGCTTTATCATTGATAGCGCCCTGTCTTTATCATTGATTTGAAACTCAGGGAAAAAATCTGGTGCCAATTTGAGAAGAACATGGGTGGTGGGGAAGAGGGTATGAGTCTGCTATAACATTGCTGAAAAAAGTGAATTCTGGCTACAGTTCTATCTCACATGTGCAGTAGATGTGCACCAGAAATATCTCTAGGCTTAACTTAGTTTTAGTACTATTTCTGCTCATCTTTGCTTTGTCAAATAAACCGTTATTAAACAGGAACCTTTGTCTTGACTTAATGCAATTTTTAAAAAGTACATGGGATCCCACAGGACTCTGAAGTTTAGGATGGTGGTAAAAATTAAGGGGGGAAACAGGAGGGCACTGAAAAGCATATAAGCATGTTTGTTGATAAGGTTAAACAAAGTTAAACAACTAAAGTTTCCTAATATCCAGTCTCAGTTTACAGATGTAAATAGGGATGCACTTGATAGATACAGCAGAACCTATGAAGAATTTGATTAACGTTGCCAACATTGTAAAACATGGTAAGATTTACTAAAATACCCAACACTTGTTTCATGGCAGGGATAATTTGTTATATTCAAGATAATTTTATAATCCTCAGACTATTAGCAACTTAAGAAGTTTCTTCTGAAGACGTGCCAACTCTATAGGGAAGAAATATGTCCGTTTTTCTTACGTGAAGAAAACAGATCAACAGTATCAGATGAATTTCTAGAGTTTATAAAGTCCAATAAAATGCCAATAATAGTGTAGGGAATTTGCAGGATTGAAAGACATGGAACAGAAGAGAAATTGATGAATTATGTGCCTTCAAGTCAACATTGACTCTTAGTGAACACCTATATAGACTTTTTTCTGGACGATTTGGCTCCAATCTGGTCATTCTGAGTCATCAGTGAATGAATGACTCTCCTTAAATCAGTTTGATATTATTTTTTTAAAAAATATACAAACCTATAGTACCTTACAAAAATATTTTGTTGAGAAATTGGGTTAGAAGGAAATTCTAGGAACTCTAGAATTTCTAAAAATTCTACACTATTCTATGTGGCATATGATGAGGAAGGGAAGTTTTAACACTTAAGTTGGGTAATTGAAATTCCCCCAGGCAGAATAATGTTTTGGAATCTCATTCCAACTAATTATTGATAACTGCATTGCTGGTGTAAATGGAAGTATGCCATAATTTTTGCTTGCTTGATCCTCACTTCAACCAATTATGATTACTGATGTTACCTAGTTTGGGTAATGAAACATCTGCAATAAAACAAGCAAGCTCAGAGAACATCAAGGATCCCTATTTCAACCCTGAGCTACAAATATTCCTTTTTATCTGGGAACACTGTTCTAACTTCTCCCTTGTTTGAATATATATTTTAACTAAATAAATTGTTAATGGGTATTTTAAGTAACTTTCTAGAGGTTACTTTTAGCTTGAATGGTAATGTTTCAGGAAAATATGTAGTGTTTTTTTATTATTTTGTATTCTAGCAAATGTGATTCAAATTATGTATTATATTTCCAAATTAAAAAGAAAGCAAGAATAAGAAAAAGAACGGATCAAAAGGCCATCTCTTGAATCCTTTATATACTCTGTAAGTATTAAATAGAATAAAGAATAGCAAAATAGCAAATAATGCATTATTTTTACATTTTGTTGTACACTGGTCAGCCTATCATTAGCATTCATTATTTCAAACTGAAATGTATCATGCCATTTTTTTCTTCTATTGTTCTTCCTTCTAGTTCCATTTTACAAGTAGTCCTCATTTAGTGACCACAATTAGTACCAGAAACTCTGTTGTTAAGCTAAGTGGTCACTAAGTGGTAAATTATGTGTTTACTGTGCTTTACTTTTCCCCAATCCATCATCCATTCCAAAATGCTCATACAGAACTGGGAGAATTGACAACAAGGAAATTCTTTGTATTTTTATTGTCAAGGAAAGGATTACAAGAAAGTAAGCTAATGACCAGTTGTTTGCATAGCACACAGGTGGCTTCCAGCCCTAAGTGTCCTTGGGTTGTTGGTGCCACCACGTTCCTTTCAATGTGTACTCCCCATTGTGTGCTTGCTTAGTCTTTTATAATCCTTTCCTCTGCAATCTCTCTCTGCTCTGCAAAGGAGTAAAAAATGAAAAACACCAGGTCATGCATAAAACAACACATACTGACTATAATGGTGATCACATGACTGAAGGTATGCAAATGCTAGCCTTTGTTGTAAAGTTATTTTTCAGCATTGTTGTAAATTTGAATGGTTGCTGAACAAAGAAGTCACTAAAGATCTATTTGTACATTGTCACTATCCCACTTGATAAAATATTATAAGGCATAATGAAATACCTATGACTATCTGAAAAGAACTATGACAGTTACTGGCCATATTAAAACAGATAAGCTTACATATGATGAAAAATTAGTTAACAATAATTTGACTAGATATTATGCATATTTGAAAAATTGTCAAATCGATTCATTTCTACAGAAATTCTTTTTTAATCCAATGCATTTGAAAAAAAGCATACTAATACATTTCTGCTGCTAAGTGAGACACTTGTTAAGTAGGTTTTGCTCCATTTTTTGATATTTCTTGCCACAGACATTAAGTGAATCACTGTAACTGTTATTAGTAACAATTGCAAAATAAATTTGGTCCCCGTTGACTTTGCTTGTCAGAAGGGCGCAAAAGATGATCACATGACCACGTGACACAGCAATGATTATAAGTATGAACCAGATGCCAAGCATCTGAATCTTGACCATGTGACTATGAGGATGTTACAACAGTCACAAGTGTGAAAAACAACCATAAGTCATTTTTTAAAGTGCCTTTGTAACTTCAAATGGTCACTAAATGAAAGGTTGTAAGTTGAGGACTACCTCTATAATCCAAAATGAAGCATGATTGAAACTGGTAGGTTTATTATCAATACACTGGAATATATCAGTATCAAGAAAAGTTCCCAGTTCTGGCCATCACAGCATTTCTATGGTCACATGATCATGATCTAGGCACCTGGCACATGCTTTGCAATTATGACATCACAGCAATCATGATGTGATCCCAATTTCCCATATTCGCTGCCCTTTTCCCAGTAGTAAAGTCAACGAGGAAGCCAGAATGATCAAATTAGGTTCTCACTTAATGACTATTACAGTCCTCACCTAACAACAGCAATTGCTGTCACTAAGCAGCACAATTATGAAACATCCTGCTCTATGACTGTGTCACTTAGCAATGACAATTCCAGTCCCAATTGTCACTGTAAACCAAGGACCACCTGTATCTTCCAACAACAAATAAAAATAAAAGGTTTTCATGAATAAGAAAGAAAAACTTTGAGAAAGACAACAGACTTTGAAATACTTATACAAAGTCAAAATAATCTGCTAGAATGTTGTTTTTAATAAATGGCTATTGAAATATGAGATAGAGATGGAACAAATTAAAAACTATGTAAAAACATGTGATAAAAAGGCGAGAAAAGTAACCACAGTGGATTCTGCCCACTAGATGGCACCAGGTACGGCAGCCATAGTGATATGCTCTCGTAGTTTAGCTTATAATTTCATATTTATGTAGTGTTTTTTTTTGAAATTTTTATATTTTCTAAGGATAATAAAGGATTACTAACTTAGAAGATCAAATTTTGCTGGATATTAATCAGTAACTTCAGATACAAACGCAGAGAAAGACTCTTCCCATCAAAATGACTACAACTCTCTCTCTCCAAGTGGACTCAGATAACAAAGACGAAAGAAGAATCCATTATATTTTGAATGAGTTGCAACTTTTCAAACAAAGGATGCCAAATACACTCCAACCTGTCTCTGAAGATGAAGAAGCAAGAGAGATTGTGTTGGAAGCTTCATCCCCTATGCAAAACAGAAACATTACTACAAAAAGTAGGAAGAGGAAAAAGGGGAGGGGGAAGAGAGCAGGAATATTTCAGAGATTTAGAAGGAATTATACCAAAACTCCACTTCCATCTATTTTTGTGTCAAATTTATGCTCTCTTGTAAATAAGATGGATAAACTGATTATTATTATTAGCAATTTTTAAGGACTTTGTTAATTGTGCAATAACGTTTTACTGAAACCTGGCTTAATGACTCAATTGAAGACAGAAATCTGTATATACCAGGATTTCAAATAATAAGGGCAGACTTAAAAGTAGAAACCTCTGGAAAGAATAAAGGGGGAGATCTCGCCTTCTGCATTAATTAGAGATGGTGTAACGATGTAACAATATCAAAGAAATTTTGTGATGCAGACTTAGAAACATTATTCATAAACTGCAAGCCATTCTATTCGCCAAGAGAATTCAGTTCCTTTGTTCTGATTACAACATACATTCCACCAAAAGCATGCATAAATAATGTATTGGACAATTTAACTGAACAGATTTCATGGGTTGAAGCAAAATACCCTGATTCATTTCTAATAATATTAGGTGACT
>JANHFO010005518.1:51793-61894 GCA_032468095.1 Pareas carinatus
CTGCCTTTGCATTTGAATTCTGGATGCCCTTTTCCACTGCCTCATCGGATTGGCCCAGCACAGGTTGGCTCCTCTCCTTTTCACTAAATGTTAAATAACTCCTTTAATTTTTTTGAGAAATTTGTGTTGTAGTTTGCTCGTAGATGGGAAGCAAAGGTATGTATGAATTTTCAGTACTGTAGCTTTTATGGATTTTGAGATATAGCGATGAATCAGACGTGAGTAAGAAGTGAATGATAAATGAATCGTTTTTGACAAATATTACTATAGATGGACTAGCCAAAGTTAAACATAAACATTCCAGTCATGTGAACAGGACATAATTAATATTCTCAGTAATTTTTTCAACATCTTGGGGTTGATGGACACATTTGGAATTTTGACCAAGTGTCAAAGGCTGACTCCCAAAATGGTTGCTCTGGGAATCTTGCCTATTTATATGTCAGATTTAGTACACAAACAAACAAACAAAAAACCCAGCAGCCATTTCAGAAGTAAATGAGTGAGATTGCTCTATGCCCCCCTCCCCTGCTTTCTCAGTATTGTATTCAGCTTACATTAATCATCGTTCCGGGAAGGTGTGCACTGAACTGCAGCCACTTTATTTGATTAAGGACATAGAGATAATCTTGAAAATAAGGCTGGAGGCAATGAAAAAAACTGTTAATGAAAAGAATTAGGATGGGATAGAGGTTCTGGGGAATACAAAGGAAAGTATCTATGGACATATTAATCTTCACTGATATCATATTATCTAATCTAGACTTAATGCCTCTTGAGGCCCAAAAAATGAGATGGAAAACTACCTCTGCTGTTCTAACCTTCTTAGAAGAAAAGGTGCAATTAAAATAATTGAAAAATAACAGAATAATGTTTACCGGCACTATGTGGACAAAATACATGGTTTTACTGACGTGCCTCCACCAATACTAGACTCCTGGATTCCAAGCACAGATCCACGACAGTCCTTTGAACCCTCCATCTAGGTTGGTATCTACCATTCTACTTGTCCCTATGCATGCAACTCACATCATTTCCCATACAGTATCTAGAACTGCACAGAGCTTCTCGTTCTTATTGTTTATCTGACTCCTGCTTCTTTGCAGCAAACACACCTGGATGGAGAAACCAACATTTAGTTTATGAGACACTTAGTAGTCTCCTCCTAAACAAAACAGAAGCAATTGCGGGTGATTTGCCAGTGTTCTATTAGAAAATGGAAGGGTTATTGTCTTTCCTTAGTAATTTGTTCCTTATTTATTTTCTTTCAAGCAGTTGGAGGTGACGGGATCTATTGTGCCACTGGATAGAGGCACATCAGTGTCTCTATTCAGTGCTGCAAATAGAATTTTTGATTACATCGCTGCTGGAGTTATGTCTTGTCATTTCACCTAAGTAGCATTATGTACACTTGAAGGTGGAATCATGGGGTGTTGGTATCTCCCTTTCCTCTGCCTTTTCTTTTGAGAAAGAGTGAGAGGTTTTTCTACTGGGTTGGAATAGTTTGCTTCTGTAAGGAGCAATTTCCCTAACCATTTCTGGAGAATGCAGTTCAGTCCATAGGTGTTCATAAGGCCAAGGAAGGAAAGTGATTAATATACTCATAGCACCAGACACCACTTCTTAAATATCTAAAAGCAATGTATAGATGCTTCTCTTATTTTCCTTTGATGATCATTGCTCTCTGCCAGAAGCATTCCATCTGACTCTGTGGATGTAAGGAAATCTTTCTAGCTTTGGTGGTAGAAATAATGAGAGATGAGCCGAAACTGAATTGTTGATCAATTATGAAAAAAAAATATTTTGAATGAAATAAATCTCTAGGGCCCGACAAATTGAATGGCAGGATATGGAAGGAACATGTCAATAATTTGGTTCAACCTTGAAATATCCTGGGTTTTTGGCTGAAGTGAAGCTCCAGAGGTCTAAATGGGTAGGAGTGGTTCCTTTTTTTTTTACTTTACACTTTGGAATGGAAATTTTGATTTTGGGGATAGGATGGCATGGCATGGCACGGATGGATGGATGGATGGATGGATGGATGGATGATGGATGGATGGATGGATGGATGGATGGATGGATGGATGGATGGATGGATAGATAGAAATGAAGACCAGCCATTATGACTCTGATTCCTTTAAAGACTCTAAAACGTAAAGCAGGGATCCTCAACCCTCGATCCGTGGACTGGCACTGATCCGTGGCATGCCAGCAACCAGGCAAGGCAAGCCCCATTCACGGGATGCAGGCAGTCCAAAAAACCACAGCCCGCCCAGTCTTTCTCCATGGAACCTGATGGATACATGCGGAAGAGAAAAGGCAAGACATGTTGGTAGGCAACAAACAACTTCTTTATTGAAATAGTACTCAGCAAAAACTCCACGCACCAGCTTCTCTTCCTTATGTTTAAATAGTGCTTCAACTAATCAGAGCTAAGTCAGAGCCACCAGTCTGTCTGCTGCCAGAGGGGGAAAACAGGAACCAACTAATTACCTCCTGCAGCAGACCGACAGGTTCTCCTATCTTACAGAACCAGTTCCTGATGCTCAAAAGGTTGGGGGCCACTGATGTAAAGGAAAATAATTCCCCTGTCCAATTGTGTTCAACTTAGGGGGCCGTGCTCATCTCTGTTTCCTTCCTGAGAGAGCCAGCATTGTCCAAAGATGCTTCCATGGTTATGTGGCTAGCATGACCAAGGTGCACAGAATGGTGTCACCTTCCCATCAAAGTGGTACCTGTTTATCTACTTGTATTTGCATGCTTTCAAAATGCTAGGTGGGTAGGAGCTGAATCAAATAACGGGAGCTTACTCCATCATGTAGTACTTGGGTCTCAAACTGCCGACCCTTGGTTGACAAGCCTAGCATCTTAACTGCTAGGCCACTGTGTCTCCTAAGGACTCTAAAACAATCAATACAGGATTAACTAGATTACAAACAGAATATGAGTCAGTTATATAATGTGGTTGCTGAAGAATTATTTTAGACAGCATCACTGGTGATTGATCCAAAGCACAAGAAGCGATCTTTGTACTCCTTGAATGTTAAATCCAATTCTGGCCATCATATTGTAAAAAGAATACAGGGAAACTTGTCTGTTACTATTCTTTGAAACTAGTCACGATCAGGGAACTAGATATTTTACAAATTGAGATTGAAGGATATGGGAATATTTGGTTTTAGGAAGTGAAAGTTGGAAGGAAGAATGAGTAATACAATTGAAATAATTGAAAGGATAACCAGAGAAGAAGACCAAGATCTGTTCACTATCATTCCAGGAGATAAATTGAATAGAATGGAATATCTGTAGCTCAGTCTCAAACTGTGGAATTCTTGGTGTCATCTGAACTTGGACACATATCACAAAATGGACAGATTTAATCACAATTTCAGCTGGAAAACAATTAGCACTTAGATGAAGGCAAGTTCAAAAATTTTAGGAAAACTCCTGGAAGACTGGCATTCAAACAAATCAGTCATTCATACCCATGTGCACATAGATAAACCACATTTATATATCATTCAAAAGAAACAGTAAAAAGTCTTGGGAGGAAACGAAGAGACTAGAATACAGCATCTACATACATTTCCACGAGCCAACATTTAGATATGTAGGAACAAGACCATGCAAACTCTCAGGCAGGAAATAATTTTCTAATCAAGGAATCACCAAGAAGGAAACTACATTCCACCCCAAAACTGGCAAGGCAAGCTATTGCATATAAGCAGGGAATAAAAAACCCCACACTCATCCACACTGATGATGCTACCTTGTTGGGTAATGACACATCTGCAGAAAAAAAAAGATCAGAGAACACCAATAACTTCACAGAAAGATTTACGTTACATAATAATGTAACTTAAATCATTAAGTTACAGGGAAGCAGATCCAGATGCATGTTAAGAAAAAAGATGTCCTAATAGTAATAGCAGTTTGACAATGAAATCAATTACTCAGAGAAGTGATGTGCTCCTCTTCATTGGATATGTTCAGTCAGCTGGAGAGCCATCTGTCAAGGATGCTTTAATTGGATTCCTGCATGGCACCGAGGTTGGACGCAGTGGTCCCAATGCCCCTTTCATTCTTCTAAGTCTAGAATTCTATATCTGAAGGGGAAATCACATCTATTTTTACTTGAGGCCATGTGAGAAATAGATGGAAAAGTATGAAGCTGCCCCTGCGTGATTCCAAGGAAAGGAGCAGCTTCCTTAAAGAGTTGCACACAGGTAAGATGCAGTCCAAAGCACGTTCAACACAAAGGCTCAGTCGAACGTGCTTTTGGATCATTGCACAGCACTCTTTATACATATAGAGAACCCGATGGTTGAGTTGTCAGATCTGGACTGCAGAAATCTGCATGACTATTAAGTGGCAATGAAGAAATCATGAACATCCCAGCACTTTTCTTCCATCTAGTGGCCATCCAATTTTTGCAGGCCAATTTTGGTGCCCTATCAAGTGCTCTGTATCTACTTCACCAGATTGTCAAGCAATTCTTCTGCACACATTCTCTGATATCTAGCAATGGTCCTCCTTAGTACATAAGATATTAGAAAGGAAGTCTATATTTCTCTTGAACATTTTGTGGTCGTAATGCAGAGAGGAATGTTACAGGCTTAGTTTCTCTCCCATCTTCCCAAAAGATGCCATCTGTATTTCCTAACCAAAAAAAGATTCTGAAATTTTTTAACTATTTAAGGACCACTTCACACAAGTATTTTTATGTTACAAGAACTTAGAAAGTTTCAATTAAGGCTCCTCTTCTCCAATTATGCTGTCCCATGGAGGCAGATGTTGAATGTTTTATGTCTCATTCTTTAATGCAGATAGAATGCTGAAGAACTACCAAATATGGCTCCATCTCATTAAGGGTATATTCTGGAAGATTAACACAATAACAAGAATAACAAAATAACAGAATTGGAAGGAACTTTGAGGTCTTCTAGTCCAACCCCCTGCTCAAGGAGGAAACTGTATACCATTTCAGACAAGTGGCTGTCCAATCCTTTCAAAACCTCCAGTAATGGAATACTCACAATTCTGAAGACAAGTCATTCCACTGAATAATTGTTTTGTGGTCAGGAAATTTCTCCTTTGTTCTAGGTTGGTCTAAGAGCCGTGGTGGCACAGTAGTTAGAACTCAGTGTTGCAGGCTAGTTCTGCCGACCACCAGTGGTTTGATTCTCACTGGCTCAAGATTGTCTCAGCCTTCCATCCTTCTGAGGTCGATAAAATGAGGACCCAGATTATTGGGGACAATATGCTGACTGTGTAAATCACTTAGGGCTGTAAAGTACTGTGAAGTGGTATATAAGTCTAAGTGCTATGGCTGAGTGCTATGGTTTTCTTCTTGATTAGTTTTCACCCATTGCTTCTTGTTCTGCCTTCAGGTGCTTTGGAGAACAGGTTGATTCCTTCTTCTTTGTGGAAACCCCTGAGATATTGGAACACTGCTATCATGTCATCCCTAGTCCTTCTTTTCATTAAAGTAGACATACCCAATTCCTACAACTTTCTTCATATGTTTTAGCCTCCAGTCCCCTAATCATCTTTGTTGCTCTTCTTTTTAGAGTCTCAACATCTTTTTTGCACCGAAAGCTGTAGCTGATGTTACACAAAGTGGAAAATCATTAAGCCTGGGTACCGTATTCATCTTGCCTATCTTGCATTGAGCAGAACCCAATGTCACTTTGTCAAGTGTTTAATCATAAAATTCTTCTGTCTCGCTTCAGTATTAATCTCTTTCCCTCTTTTTTTAAAAAAGCACATACATCAAACTTAAATAATATTATATAGTTTTTAAAATAGAACTACATATTATGTATCAGTTTTATCTTAACATTATGATTTTTTAATGCAGTATGGTACTTTTTAAGCTAGGAATACTATTGTAATATTCCAGGAGGTGTAAAATCTCAGTGCTAGCTCCATTCTGAATTGTATGGATGAGGTCAGGAATTCAGAAAGAGATCAATATTCGCAAGGATGAACTTCATGGATGATGTCAGAATTCACAAGCTTTTGCTCCGGTCCAACAGTTTCTTTGACTGTATCCTTAGGGTTTCTTCAGCTCTTTAAAGAAAGGGTAAACCCAGATAGCTGGTTTTGTGAATAAATTTGCTCTTGATGCTGCTGCATATAAATAAGATGACTCGGATGCTAATGCAGAATCCAAATACTGCCATGTTTCTGAGCAATGCAAATGATTGAAAGTATTTACTATGCTAATTTCACTCTATATCAGCACTGGGAAATCTATCTATGGCCTTCCAGGTATTGCCATTTGACAAGTCTCGCCATTCTCCACTGGCCATATTGGATAACGCTGGGAGTTGGGATTCACAACTTCTGGAGAAATGGACATGCTCATGTGCATTTCAAGTCCCCATGATATCTGCAATGATTTAGATGCAAAGACTTTAGGGTTAGGGTTATGAGAATTTGGATCTATTTTATTTAAAGGTAGGGAATTAAGGAAAGGGTATACAGACTGAGGCAGGAGGCAGTATTTGAGATTTTTGAGACTGATTTCTTTTACTCAGAACTGGATTCATTTTTAGAGAAGAATTTTGATTTGGCCCCTAATTGATTTTTTAGTACAGTGTGTTATTTGCTCTGACTTCAGGGGGGATGCTGTCTTGTTTAATCTAAAAATATAAAAGCCAAAAATGACTCACTCACTGACACATCACCAGATCTCCCAAACTATTGAAGCTAGGAATATGACCTTTCCTACATACTTTCGTTTTTCCATCTAGGCAGTCACTAACAAAAGATTTTTTTAAATGTTAAGTTTTATGTGAGTTATTTAAGATTTATTGCCATATTTAAATTCCGGATGGGTACAGGGTTGTGATTGGATGTTTGTTTCCTTTCTCCTGATTGGAGAACTTTGTAGAGTGTTGTGATAGGACGATTCTTTCCTTTCTCCAGCTGGTGCTGGAGTCTCCATCGGGCAGGCCAAAGGCCTGCACGGGCCAGTCCTGCTGACTTGTTTCCTACAGACGAGTCTCAGGATGGGAGGTAGGTGGGTTCAAGGGGAAGCAGCGGAGAAAGGAAGCCCTTCATCTGACCGGGCTTGGGAAGCAGCTGATCTCCAGCTGGCGGGGCACCCAGAGGTCTGCAATTCAGCCCGCGGGGTGCTTGGAGGCCTGCAGATCAGCCTGCAGATTGACTTGCGGGGCACCTGGAGCCCCGGAGATCAATTTGCGTGGCACCCAGACATCGAACTGTGCCACAGGGGTCCCCAGAGCGCGGCCAGGCCAGTGAGTGAGTGAGGAGGGGGGAGTGGAGCACCAGAGTGGTATGCGTCTGTGTCAGGCAAGGCAGGAGTGGTATAAGAAATCCTCATAGCAGAGCATGGGTATCACAAACTAGTTATCTATATTTGTGACATGATGATTATACTTTATAATATGATGACATGGTGAATGTACTTTATGATTGTGATTGCATTCATGATTAAGATAACGGTTTGTTGATTGTAGCTTATATGTACATGACAAGATGAATGTACTTTATTATTATGAATGCATCTTATGATTGTAATCACAATTTGTTTATTGTATGTATGTAGATATAAAGCATGTACACTGAAGACAAATTCCTTGTGGGACTAGACACACTTGGCCAAGTGTGGAGAAACATATGACCCTTTTCCATAGATTCTCTGTTCAATTTTATGCTTGCTTCGTCAAAGTATCCTTCTAGTGAGTTCAATGAGATTTACTCACTAGTAAGTGTGTTTAAGAATGTAGCAGTAGGCCATGGATATTTTTTCTCCTCTACTTTTCTACATACAGATGGAGCAACTGGAAAATACCAGCAACATAAAGGTTAATAGAAGCACTGGCAGTTCCTTAATTGTAGCAGAGTAAACACCTCTCTGCAATTATAGCTAATGCTTATCTTTGTTTTTCATGCAGTGATCAACCAATGAGGCATGCCTCCCACATGAGATGAAAAGTGGGCATCTGGATTTGTTTGTATAGTTATCACACTAATGCAGAAATGATGCCCAACTCATTTCCTGAACATTCTCAATTCCATCTCCCCGTAAGTCACCTGGAAAATGCAGAAACCTTAAGCTGCCAGCCAAACTCATCCACATGCCCGAGAAAGCATTCTTGTTATATTCTGACCCGCTAAATCACATTAGAGAAGGTTCAAGGGCCTAGCTCTCTCCCTTCCTACTCTCTGTCAAATCCTCTAAAGCTTCTACCTCATAATAATATGAGTGATTTACATTTAAATATGTTCTCTTCATTCCTTTTTTTCTGTTCTTTGGCTGGATTTTTTTTTGTTTTTGGGGAGGTAAACATCTCCTGCCTTTCAAGCAACTGAACCAAACATCTTCTTTCTCCAAGTGTTTTCTTTGAAGCTTGCCAACCTTTCAGCTTCTCATCTCCATTCTCTGACCAGATGTGTTATCAGCAATGGAGCTGCTCGCTGCCTGATGTGAGCCATTTACTCTCCATAAAGGGGAGTAGGGGAATGATATGGGGTGGGGGAAGATTGCAGTCCCTAGAAGCAGCTGTGGCAGTCTTTATCTTCTGTTGCACAGGGAGAAGCCTGTCATGTTATGACCATTCCCAGATAAACGTCATTGACGTCCCTTTGTTTCTGTTCTCCAATTTCCAATCCAGTCTGCATTCTCAGAAGAAGTCTAGGAACACATTTGACTCCTCAAATGTATAGGAGTGACCATTCATTTAGGGACCTTTCAAAATTATGACGGTGTCGAAAGCAGTTACTTACGATCGGTCCTTGCACTTACGACTGTCGCAGTGTCCCTTTGGTCACCTGATTGCAATTTGGGGGCTTTAGCAACCAGGATGTATTTACATGCAGAGACACTGAGCAAGTGTCTCAGTGTGACATGATTGCCATTTGTGACCTTTCCAGTTGACTTCTGATAAGCAAAGTCAACGGAGGAGCCAAGATTCGCTTAACAACCATGTGACTTGCTTAACCACCACGGCAAAAAAAATGGTTTTAGAATTGCGGTCAGGTGACGATTCACTCAATGACCACATCACTTGGCAACAGAAGTCCCAGTCTCAGTTATCTCAGTATATCACAAGGACCCTTGATGACTAGCCTCCTCAAAGGTATTCCTATGCTCCTGGCCAATATGTTTAGTGCTGTTGGTGGACAAAGCTTCAGTCACAGCTCCCTTCCCATTCCATGGGTCAAATTCTGTTCCTTTAACCTCTTGGAGATGGAATAGTGATTAGAATTAAAAAGAAACATTTCCTGCCCGACTCACAAGTAGGGCTCAGATTGGAGGCCCAGCCTGAATTGCAGCCTAGTAACCAACCTCTTCTTTGCTGCCTTGAGGTCTTCTCTCCATTTGATTGATGCAATCCAATTTGCAATCACCACCTGATTAAGTAATATAAAGTACGCACTTGTGAGATGGCAATATTTCCCAAACTATTATTACCATCCCTCCAGAACACTGTTTCTAGTGCATCACTTTGTTAAATGGGGAGTACATAACATTGGCTATACAGCTCAACTAAACCGGTCAATAATGTGTTTAATGGTTCAGAAACAGCAAACAAATGAACCTGCTTTAAGGAAACACAACCCTCATATTTGTAATTATCATATGATTGCAGGTTGCCGGTTGCTTCTTTTCATGTGTTTACTGAGACAAAAGCCTATTTGTTTTCAGTTTTCCACACCCAGGTAACTCCAGTGGGCTGGTATCTTACATCATAGTGCATGAACATGAACTCTTGATACGTGCTGCTTCCTCCGCTTTCAGAGCTATGAGCAAAAGAATAGATGCTAGAAAGAAACAAGTATGGTCTGGAATCCCATTGTTAGTGAGGTGAAGCAAGAGAGCCTCCCTCATGTTATTTTGCCTACCTGTACTGTTTTCTTCACATATGATTGTTCATATACGGTCACTTTAAGTCTTCTGAATTAAGATAGTTGCAAATAAGAAACGAGCAGCTCTTCAAAGCAAATATGATTAGAAGCCATCAATGGAAAGACGTATTCCTAGTGTTCCTGTGTGCATATAGTTTATATATATATATATATTGTGTTAGATGTTTTTGTGCTGACATATAATTAAAATCAAGGAAGACT
>JANHFO010005519.1:10606-21530 GCA_032468095.1 Pareas carinatus
CAGAGATATCTATTTCCTTATCTAAACAGAAAAACTGAGCATATTGTTATTGTTTGGTTTTAAAATAAGAAAGAAAGCATTATTTTATCAAAGAAGAAAGATGTGTAGCAATATAGATGCTTTTTGTTTAACAAAGCACACTTTTAATGACAATATTTTAGTTGATATGCCATTCTTCAAGAATACTGTAACATTTTTGCTTTTTTTCTCGACTTTCATCATACAGCTGACCATACTGGAATAGCACTTTCTCCAGATGAATCAGCACATTCCCCATGGTTTATCCTTGTGCTTTATGTAGAGTGAATGCAAAGCACATTTTTTCCTTCTGAATATTGAGCATAATTCTTGGTATCATTACATTGTCATTTTTAAGCACACCAATATTTTACGTGTTCCAGTGAGGTACTTTGTGAACAATTTTCTCTTCAAATGGAATACTCTTCCAGTTAAATTTGGCCAGTCGTTTGACTGCTGATTAAAAAAAAATCTGTTTTATTTCTGGCCAGTTTGAATTGCATGTCATTGTAATGAAAAATGAAGCATTGCCATACTTCCATATAGATATAGATATAGATATATTCCATAGTATCTTCCATAGAATATATATTCCATAGTATATGATGGAATATACATTCCATCATATATCATGGTCCACAAGCAAATGTTGAAGAGAGGACAATGCACCTTCTGATGTTTCTAAAATCATAATCATTCAATATGCATCAGTCAGGCCTCTGTATGTTGTTGATCTTAAGATTGCTTGATTCATTACATGTAATTCAGCCCCTCACCTTCATTCTTAGCAGCTATGTAAACCACGTAGTGTTGAAATACACATTCTCCTCTTAGAAGGTTATTAACCATTCTCATGGTTCATTATTTGATATGCATAGTGACACATTGCCATTAATTTCTTGTTTGTCATTTGAAGCTAATGATATCAGCTATCATCTCCAAGAAGGAAAAAAGGTATATATTCAAAGCTATGTGTGTTGAAGGGACATAGTGTATGAGTTTCATTGTCCCAATCATTTCTCCAATAATCTAATCTCATGTTGTTTTCCATCTACTTGGAGTATACCCATTCTCAATTCTATGCTGTTTTGAGGATCCATGAAGCAAATTTAAATATATATGGATTGCTTGTTGGCGTCTGGCATTAAATGCCCAATGTAATGATGGATCTGCCCTTAGAATAATCATAGAAAGTTTCCATCTGTTCCTCATTAGAAAGATTTTTTTGGCACCAAAGAATATCATTTGGAAGTATTATCTGATGTTTTCCCTGAACTGGTTTACAATAGGTTCATCATTGCTAGGTAAATTGATGAATTTGTTAGACAGAGGTTGTAATTGTCTATCTTGACCTTTTCCTCCATACAGCAGAAACTGGCAATTTCTCAAGGGAATAAAAAACACAACACTAAGGGCAGAATTTGGAACCAATATCAGGAGAAATATTGTGTCATATAAGTTGTGCATTTTGCCTCATCCTTTCTCTGTTGAGGTTCTGTGGTTGAAGTAGGATGTTGTCATGTTGAGAAATTCTCACAGTACTTAGTATTTGTCGCATATTCTCAAGTTGATCTTTCCTTTCTTCTTCTATCTTTTCTTGTCTTTTCATTCTGTATCCTATACCTTTCCTTGTGCTTCTGGAGATGTACAGCCCTTTTATCCCGTTTCTTCATCTCTCCTCTTCCTTGCCACTTTCTGATAACATTGAGTGTTATCTCTTGACCATGACATCCCATCTCTCTTACCATGTGGCATAATTATTCTGGCGATAATTTAATTTACTACAATATTGTACGTCACTATTCTTACCTCAGAACAATTTAGAATATCTGCCAACTTCTCCAATGAGTTGTAGGAAGCTATCAGAGACAGTTTAAAAATAGGATCACATGATCTCCTGAGGACTAGGGCAGGACCAGTCTATCTAATTTCCAGCGACTGAAGGAGGGATTGGTCTGCACTCAGTTTTAGAATAGAAAGTAGCTGAAAAAGAAAACTGCATGAGCAAGGACTAAGATATAGTGGCTAATGTATTTGATTGACACTCGAGAAGTCCAGTTTCCACTGTATCTGCAGCCATAGCAGTTCACGTAGTGACTTTCAGCCCAACCTACGTATAAAAGGGTTGTAGTGAAGAAATGTAGGCAAATGGTGCACTATGTGTGTGTCTCATATTCTTGAACAAATATGATATATAGATAAATACGCATGTTTGTTTGGCAGAGAACGAGCACATAAACTAATAAAAATATTCAGAACTTTCTTGTGTACTTTAAAGTAGTTCCTTTTTTATGAGCTACATTCTGAGTTCAATTCCTTGCTACAGGGTAGATGAGGGATTGCAAAAGATTGCAGGACCTGCTAGGAAACTCATGAACATTGAAAATGAAGATCACGTGATCACGGCAGCACAGCACAACACAACCAATAGCACTGAAGTAGCCACAACTTTCCCAAATTTCATTATTTCGAGAGTCATGGCTTCTGAATTTTGGGCACATTCTGAAAATCAACCCATTTGAGATACCTTTGTTCAAAAAGTGTTGCCCTGTGGTGTACTATTTCACCCTAGAAAAGGTCATGACAACAAGCATAGTCAAGGTACATTGTATCTATTGCACCCCATAGTTAACTAAACTGGAGACAGTTTAGTTTTGGAGACAAAATAGGTTTGACATACTTAGTTCTTGCAGTATATTCTTTTCTAAATGCTAACAGGTCAACTGATTAATAACATGTTCCAGAATCTTGATCAGTATCAACATCAAGGTGACTAGACTTAGTTACCTGCATTCCCTTTTCCCACCTTTTTAAAAATAGGAACAACTTCTACTCTTTTCCGGTACTATAGTACCATGCATGCATGCCTTCAATGATGATTTGGAGGCATGGAAAGTGGCTCCAAAATGACATTCTCAAGCTCCTTTAGGAGTCTTGAATCTAATTGATCTGGTCCTTGAATTTCAAGTTGTTTGTGATAGCCAGATACTTCTAACCATCTTTTTACTTACTTTGGGTTTTCATTCCTTCCTTATAATATTTTTATACTTTGGTCTATTTGAACACATTGTCCTTTTGTGGAAAAAACTATAAAGAGCTTTGCTTTCTCCTTGTCATCTATAATTATCTTACTAACTTTCCAAATAATGGAACCATCAGTTCCTTTAACTGTTGACATAAAACACACACAGTACACAGTATAGTACAGTAAAACATATGCAGTACAGTACACAAATTGTGTTTTGATCTTTCTAGCTTTTATCCTGTAGGTATTAGCTATTTGCTAGTGAGCCCATCTTCTATTCCCTTTAAAGACCCATTTAACTCAGCCAGAAGCTCCCTTTACATCCCCAGCTGTTTTCTCAGCTGTCCCACTCCACTTTTTCTTCTCATTGGAATGACGCATGATTGTACTTTCAGTATCTTATATATGAAAAGCTCTTAATTTCCGATGCTCTGATTGATCTGACAATTTTGGTGCATGAGATCCTGACTAATACTTCTCTAGGTTTGTTGTCATTGGCTTCCTGAAATCTGATGTGTATGTATGTCTGTAGTCCAGTTTCTCTTACTGTAACATTTTGAACCTCAAGGTGTTATGTATGTTGCATATTACTAGACTATAATTCAAGCATTTCTACACAGCTAAATTTTGCATATCTCTCTGTTCCATTGACTGCTCCTAAAAATTACAAAAATCCTTGCTTGACATCCATTCATTCATCTACCATTTGAACAAGTGATATTTATGCCCAATCCCCCAAAGTTGGAGTGCCCCTAAGGTCATATGATCAAAATTCAGGTGTTTGGCAGGCCACTTCAGAACTACGGGGATACTTCAACTCACCTCTTCCCCTCCTCATTTCTGCCCTTTTGGCTCCTTTGGCTCCCACTTCCAGTAGCAGCCGCCCCAAGCTCAGAACTTCTTATGACTATCCCATTGACTTTGCTTGTTGGAAGCCAATAGAATGTAATGAAGTTGCTTAACTATCTGTGATTCTTGCTTAACGATGTTAGTGGGGACTGTTGGGGTTGCTGTGGCCAAACAATGTGTTCCTGTGACATTGCACTGTACAACTGCATTGTTTAGTGACAGAAACTCTAGTCCCAATTACTGTTGTTAACCAAAGACTATCTGTAATGTTTCCTAGTTTACTGTAGGATATCAGAAATAAACCTGGGATGTTTCTGTATAAGCTATAGAAGCTAGTGCTCATATATTCAACCAGTAATAAATATTGTATTAAGGTAGGGATATGAAGGTTTGGGTAGAAAAGAATGTATATTGCTGATGAATGTGATAGAGGAAAGGTTGCATAGGCCATTAAGCAAAAGTAATTTGTAAAGCTCAAACCCAAATCAATTTGAAAATTATTCAGTTTTTTCAGTTTAATTTATAATTATAAAAACTCGTAGAATGTTTAATGTTTCTGAAAAATCTAAAATATTTATTTGTAACTCACTTTTCTGCCTGTAATTTTAACTATAGATTGTTTTTCTCATGACTGATAGTGGTTGCTTAGATCCGGCACTCCAACCCTAATTCTTTTTGCTTTAAAGATTATAGTCCTGTAACTATAATCCTATGAAATTATTTAAGTACAGAAAAAAAATCACTGTCTTAAAAAGAAATGCAAAGTAACTTATAAAATTAGAAAACAAAATAAGAAAGTAATTTTACGCTTTCCATTCTCACTGTTCGTTAATTGCAATATTTTAAAATTAGGAAATTATTAAAGTTATGGTTAAAAGTATTATTTTAGTTTACTTACTTGTAAGTTGAAATGGTTTTCCTAGATGTTTTCTGAAATCATATGAAAGCATTGTATTTTAAAGTAACTTCAGCCATGTTATCATTTAAAAGAGGAGTGAGACATGTCTCCCCAGATATGCTCTATAGTTTTGAGCATCCTAAGCTATTATCATCAGTGATGAGATATTTTGGCCACTGCAATTTAGTGTCAATTGGAAGGTCATTAATTCTGGTTTCTAACTCAGAGCAAATGTCTCAGAAATTAGTATTCAGGTTGCTGTATAACTTCCATGATAACTTCCATTTAATGGAAATGATTACATCAGTTTCTAACTTTCTTCAACAGCCAGCTCAGTTCCAGTTGTTGCTGTGCCATTAATTATGTAGTGCTTCTTCCTCAAGAAAGTATTATGGTTTTATCTCTGTGAAAGTATCATATGTACATACTGAAGCATTTTGCTCCCAATGGCCTCAAGACAATGCTTTTAAAAGATTGTCTTGGGTAGATTGTAGCTGATATTCTGACAGTATTTTCTAAGATAAAAATCCTAATAAGTTTCCTTTCTAATTCAGAAATATATAGAGATAAAATCTGAAACGTTGCATGAATACTCTGATTCCTACACGGGAAAAGACCCAAAAAACCCCAGAACTACATACCTGTACCCGTGAAAATCTACGAAAACAAATATATATATATATATATATATATATAGTCCAATCAACTATACTAAGTCAAGAATGTTCCCTTAGAGACATTTGCCTCAGGTGCACCCTTATAAGTTAATTAGAATCTGAATCACAAGCACAATTTATAGACTATATAAATTGACATGATGCTTTGCGGGCTCTCTATATCTGCACACTCTCAAAGGTTTTTTTTCAGCACATGAAGCTTTCTAACTAGAGAATGGTTAAAACACTGCAGTGGAGTACCTAAATAAAAATTAGGGAAGCTAATCAGCGTGAAGGTTGTCTAACAAAAAAGCTTTCAACCAACTACTCAGTAAAGAGCAATAAAACTGGGAAGGGAAACAGGGATAAGATAAAGAGCAAGAATCACTTTATTTCTATTTAATATATAATGATGAGACTTCAGTAATAAGTATATTTAGTGAGGGAGTGCGCTAATAATAAGAGCAACACATTTTGCTTTCTTTCCAGTAACCATGCTTAAGGAAAGCTTTGATGTTTACCTTTGGCTTATAGTTATTTGTCAACAATTTGTTTATTATTTAGAGACTGATTTCTTTCCCTCTTTCAGTTCACTGTTGTGATAGAATCAATACAAATCTGCTCTTAAAGTAACTGCCTCTGACCTGTGTTTGTTCTAAGTTACATCATTCATAATGGTGATAGATTGGTAATGGTATTCCTCTTTGTCCGTGTAGAACATAAAGCATAAGAAGTACATATATTTTATGCCCAAGGTCAGGAGAAAATTAATGGATAAAGAGTTAGATAAAACAGAGTTCAAGCTAAAGGGGTTAAGTGTTCTCTGCAGGATATATACCAAAGCAGCCAGTACAAAGCCCATTATACTCGAATCTTCTTGGAGCATTTTAAAAGTGAAATTGTTTCCACAGGGTAACTCATAAAAACTACCAAGCTTTTACATTTCTGTTGCAAAGGATCGCCTGCAGGAATTCGGCAAATGTTCCAATTCAGGGTCTTATTTAGCATATTCCATTTACCAATCTTACCTTTAAGACATAAATCCATTTGCTATTTATGATTAAAGCTGTACATACTGTGGCTGTCATTATGAATATATCACTATGTCATATTTCTTAATTCCCTTAACATAATTTATTAAAGGAAAGATCCAATAGAAATCCTTTGGAAAAGTATGGGGTTTTCATTATTGTGATCTGACAATAACACTAATTTCCTTTATGATTCAATTGTCTACTGGAAAAAAAATCCTCTTTTACTTTAAAGGAAGCATATGAAACCTGCTGTCCAAAGACCAATGTGACCCTCGATTGCACATGACATTAATTTCAAAAACTCTCTGCAAACTATGAGTTTACATTTCTGATGAGGATGGACTAAGGACTATGACCATAATCCAGAGTCATGACTCGATATCTGAAGGAAGAACTTTTATTTATTTGGTTTATTTAAAACATTTATATAGGGGCCAATCTTATAACCAATTCTGAACAGCTCCCAATCAAAAGTTAAAAGAGCATAAACTATAAAATTAAAAATATTAAAATGAATCATTTTGCATTTTGCATTTACATTTAATTTATGTTTGTATTACATAAGTCGGAGTTCCCCAAATCTTCAGGGTTGGCGGCCCAGCAAGAAGACAGGCGCGCGAATGCATGTGTGCATCAATTGCATGGCACTCGTGGAAGTGGGGTGCCGTGATCACGTGATCCTCATGCAAGTGGGGCTGGTGTGCATGTGACAGCCCACCATTCACACGGTCCGGTTGCCAATAGCCCACGGTCCAGTAGTGGGCTACGGTCCACAGTTTGGGGACCCCTGCTCTAAGCAATAACTAAACATTTTAAATATGTAAATTTCTTTTAAATTCCAAGATATAAGCTACATTCCAACAAGGTCATAATGAAAGCAATAACTGTTCTTATTATATGCCTGTCTACATATAACTGCATCATAGTTTAATATGAAACTATATTAAAAACAAGAAGAGGTGTTTTAAATCACGTAAGAATATATGGAAAGCAGTGACAAAAATTTCCCCCTCAGAATTTTAGAGGAGAGAGAAGGATTGAGCTCCGCTCAGACAAAGCTTTTACAGAAGGGTTAATGATTTGGAAAAGGCATGAAACCTCATGCCTCAGAGATTAACCTAATCTCTAACAATTAAACGATAGGATAATATTTTTATGGAAATGGTTAAGGCAGATTACTTCACATTTCTTACTTTGCCCTCTGAAGCCATCTGCTGTTTTTAAATGTTAGAGGTTTGTAATGGCTAAACCATAGATACGCTTCCTGTTACAAAAATAAAAATATCTCACAAAAATCAAGCTCCATCTTCAATTTCTGTTCTGGTTTTCTCAAGATAAGCACCAAGTTGGAGGAGACGGGGTATCATTATTGACTTGATGCTTTTGGGGTTCCCTGTATGCCAGGTCTGTTCTAAAATCACTGTATGACAAGTGAACTCTTAAAAGTAAATCTAGCAGGAACCATTTTCTGCCAACAACAGTAAAAAAAAAGGGAAATTCCAGTTGTTTTACGCTTTGGCAAATTCTAAAAAATAATACTTCAAATAAGTGTAAACGGTTGAACTGAAATAAATCAGCTAAATATTACCCATACAGGGACCGATTACGCTAATCTCCAAGGTTGATTCATTCTTCAGAGAAAAAGAAATTCTTTTGTTCAGTCCTACATTCCATCAGGCAACAGTAAAATCAAGGTCAATATTACATGCCATTCAAGTGCACTGGAATGAATATTTAATGGAACCTACAATGCACAATATTCATGTGAGCTTTGAATCTTGAATTCTTTGGGGGTAAAATTCAGTGTACAGTTAAAGTAACTTGACCTTTGCCTAGTATTTTGTGTTCTGCACTGAAGTGCTGATACACTGATTTTTTTTCTCCTTTATTTTGAACATACCTACAGAAGTCGCTTTTTGTTGTTCTTAGCATGCTTCACCAGTTTCAGCTAATTCTGAGATTTTGCTTTCGTGACATCTTCTTGATAGCTTCAGGCAAACTGTTTGCTTTCTTCTTTGGTGACCTATTCTTTTCTCATGTCCTTTTTTGTTTTGAGATCTCTACTAAGCTTGCTGTACAGCTATAGTCACATCTCCAGTCATCCAGTCCATTGTATTTAACATTTAAAAGAGTTAAAGAAAAAAAATTGAAGCTCAAAGAAACATCAATGAAAACTTTAAAAGGTATAGCTAAAATCATTACTGTATTACAGAAATTTTAAAAATTCATCTCATCACACTCCAAGTAGAGCTACTAAATTCAATCCAAAGAGTTTTGTGTAAAAACTGAAGTGCTTTCCAGATAGTTCCAATACAAGATATTGGAAATGCAGTGGTAAATAACAGCAGTACAGTAACATAACTTGGCAACACTTCAAAATGGCAACTGCCAGTATTTCTTTAGTGCTGCCAAAAAAAAGAAAATGCTTATGAGAAGATTTGTTTAAAAAGAGTGGGACACTAATCAAAACATCCATTTATTGTTTTCATCAATTGTGCATTACCTATTTGATCAATCAATAGTTATATCTATGAAATAGAAAATCTTCAATAGAACGAAGAACTAGAATTTCAAGTTCTTTTGGTATTAGCTTCAAAAAAGATAACTATCATAAAGATCTGTAGGAGCCATTTTTAGTAAGGCAGATTATTTTCTGACTCCCTATATTGCCATATAAATAAAAATACGGAATAAATATTCATACATACTGGGAGAAAGAGTCAACAGTCTTTCATACATTAAAGCTACAAATTTCAGTATTCTATGCTACCAGCCATTTTAAAAGTGATTGGAATTATTGTTCAAAAGCATTTGGAAATCCCAACACTTTACAAGACAATTACTACATTTGTGTTAGCACTAAGAGGTGAAGAGAAGCAGGAAAGTAACAGATGACAAAAATTAAACATGGAAACCTCAATATGTGAGCAAATAATCACTACTTTTTATTATAAGCATCAGTCCTGGATAATTCAGCAATACTATAGAGCCTTAATTCATTCATTGGACAGACAAGTTCCTGGACAATATTAGTACCATATTGCAATAATGTAGATGGGAAACGTTACGAGATCTTTGGCCTGTCCAACATGATTCACAAACATGGAGTGATTTTGTAACTTGGAAGCAAAGGGTGTTTAGTTCTAGCTTACTTGCAATGATACCACACAGTTAAAGGAAAATCAGATGATGAGTGGAACCCTTTCCTCAACCCTTAGCAATGAATCTGGCTCATCGTTTGTTCATCAACTGTTCTGAGAACATAAGAGGTAAAACATAACTTATTTGAATCTGATAGAAAATTTTAGCAAGGCACACAGTTCAGTGGAGTCAAGTGAAACTGCTTTTCTCATGCCAATCAAGTTTCAATTCATTTCCAATTACATATTAGGTGTAATTTGCATATGTTTTATATTGATGATCATACTAAAATCAATATTCAGTCATGATACTATAATCAAAGCATTTTAAGATTTCTTCATTTTCAACTATATTTGTGAATTGCATTTGTGTATTTGACATATTAACAACACATGATTTAGATTACTTAGTATACTGTTATGCAATAGTGTGGAAGATGGGATACTTTTACCATTCAACAGAGAACTGGACATTTATTTTTATATGCAATATGAATCACCAAAATGAATGAAAATTCTGCTATAGACCTTTACAATAATTTATAATATTATTACTGACATTACAGAGTCAATTCAAAGTTCCTGCACTATTTGACTTTTTGGTATTTTAAATTTCTTTGTACTATGGACTGAAATGCAAGAATGGGCAAGCCCTTGACATTTTCAAAATAAACAGAAGGCAACTATTGAAAGCATTTTGATTTGTAGACTATAAAAAATACTGCTACTTTATCATAAAGTTTATCTGTATATTTTGTTTTATTTTAAAATTACCATGAGGTAAAGCCAACATGCTAATTTGGCAACATTAGAATTTTTATTAAAGACTAGTAATGGTTAATAGGAAAGAAAAGAGGGATAATAGTGATACATACCAGTAGTTTAACAGTGTTAGTTGTTTAGCAAAGTGATGGCATGGGGGAAGAAAGAGTCCTTGTGTCTAGTTGTTTTGGTTTTCAATGTCCTAAAGTGATGTCCAGAGAGAAGAAGTTGAAATTGGTTATGTTCAGAGTGTGAAGGGTCTGTTATTATTTTCTCAGCCCTCTTTCTGGCTAATGCAGTGTGCAGATCTTCAATGGAGGGGAGGTTTGTAGCAATTATTTTTTCTGCATTTTTAATAATTTGTTGAAGTCTATGTTTATCTTGTTTCGTTGTTGTGCTAAACCAGACAGTTATAGAGGTGCTGATAACAGACTCAATGATTATTTTGTTGAACTGTGTTAGTAACTCCTTGGGCAGTCTGAGCTTTCTGAGTTGGCGCAGAAAGAACATTCTTTGTTGTGCTTTTTTGATGACATTTTTGA
>JANHFO010005519.1:33136-51768 GCA_032468095.1 Pareas carinatus
TGCAGGCTGAATTGGCGCGTTCCCAGCATCCCGCGCCTTATGGTCCGGAGTGCCTTATGGTGCGAAAAATACGGTAAGTGGAGGCAGCCTGGTCTGCTCATAAAACTGTTCTCAAACAGCTTTTCTCTCTATGCTGATCTCAGAATGTTCTATTCTATTCTGCATTCTGTTCTATTCTGCATTCTGTTTCATTCCATTCCGTTCCGTTCCATTCCATTCCATTCCATTCCATTCTATTCAATAAAAACTTTTCTTCAAATAGCACAAGGATCACAATTATTGCTTTTATGTATCAAATTAAACATAATCCTGTAGAATTGCTTGTCTCTGCAAATATTCCTCATTTAGCAACTGTTTTTTTAGTGACTGCTCACAGTTACAATTGTGATGAAAAAGCAACTTTACAACCAATCCTAGCATTTACAAGATTCAAAAGAAAGCTGAAATATCATAAGCATAGTTATGGTTTCACTCAGCAATTACTGCTTCACTTCACAACTCAGTTACCAAGCCCATTGTGGCTGCAAAATACATCCTTCTTTGCCCTTCCTGTCACTTGATGAGATTCTCATTCTGTTGATTTTCAAGTGATCTCTTAAATTTAGTATCAAAGTAAACATTGTCCTTAATGCCTGGTTCTGTTGTAGACTATGTGCGTTCATTATGCCTGATAAGTGGTAAATATTGTGGAGATCTTTATACAACCAAAAATTATGCATAGTTCCAATCCAAATCTTTCAATCCACTTTATGTCTGCCTTAATCTCTTCTTTAAAAAAGCCAGAGCTATCCTTATATTAATTATTAAACTGAAATCAATTTGCACATTAAAACTGCAGGATACCTGAGCAAAGATCAATAGCCTAATTGTGCTATTAAAGAAAATCTCTGATAATCCACCTTTTAACAAAACAGCAATTATTCTTTGTTATCTGTTCTTTTTTACTTAAATAACAAACTAAAATGTTTAAAAACAAAAATAAACATGCCCTTAATTTGTAGCCATTCCTATTAAACCTGACATTCAATGAATAATAATTACTATTTACCCTTGTAACAGCTTTCTATTCTGCATCCCTATTCATCAAATAAGAAAGGAAGAACAGGTGACAAAAAAATGTTTGAGCTTCAGTCTAATGATTCACTATTCTATTTCTACAACAAATGAAATTAGATACTGAATGTAGTTGAATCTTCTCTGATCACCAGAATCCTGCAAATGAATACTTTTTACATTTAAGATTGAAGGATGCAACACATTTCCTATTCAAATAATAATCTACTCTAGCATGTAACCAAGAGTTCAAACAAAATCCAGAGCAAAAGGATCACCAGGAGCACAAAAAATGGAATGCTAACTTTCTACATGGACAATATTCAATGGTTTGTCAACATTATAGAATAATTAGCTGTAGCTTTATTCACAGCTCAAAACCAAATTGAATTTTCTCTCCACAATACACCTTTACTTCCTCTCTTCAACTTCTTTCCTTGTTCCCATTTCATTTCTTTTAACCTTCTTTTCCCTAGCACGTATCTTTTCATCCAATAAAGGAAGAACAAGATGTATCTATGACACATTAAACAAACAAACAAACAAATACACATTAGGAAAACTGGAAAGTGTCTAATAGTATTTGCATGTTGGTATGGGATGATAAATGCAACAAAATCAAAATTAGTTTCGTAGAGGTAAATATAGCTGACACATAGCATATGAATTGCAAGGAAACTCCTTTTGAAAAAAAATAAAGAAGCTTGCTGATCCACCAATTATTTTATTTTCCTCATGACATCTTTTTTCATCAGTTAATTTATGAAAAGCCTCGAGTATAGGAGACAAAGGAAGACACTTATATCAATGCTTAAATCTTAACTAGAGCAAAGGAGTGCAAATGGGAAACTGGATGTTGTATTTAGATACAAACAGAATATTAAATAAAATTACATCTGATAATATTGAAGATTACAACAAATAATTAAATCCGTATTCATATTACAAGAGAACTATAATACAAAATCAAATATAAATGACAACAAGCATAACAATAAAACCACACTGCCAAAACAGAATAGTTTTGAATTTCTACATCATGGATATATATCCAGGAGCCTTAAAAATGCTTTGTTTGGAAACACAGGGTCAGAAGAAAATTCAAGATATAAAAAAATTAAGCATCCCTAAGGGCTTGGAACACCGATTCAAAGGCTATCTGGCATTTGAATTTTAGTTGAAGTAAGAACTTGTTTGTGAGTGTAACAGAAATTGCTCTTGTCACCAATGAAATAAAAAGCATCTAAAGTTAGTGCATTGACTTTCCCACCACCGCACTATGATTTCTCAGAAATATAAAGAACAGAACAAGATGACAGCATTTCTACTTGTGAAGAAAAGTTTGCTACTGTGCACTAAGACATTTAACAGTAGTTTATCATTATATAGATAAAATCTGTTTCTATAATCTATCAAGCTTTGATATAAATTCTAAGCACAGATAAAGTGTCAAGATTTTGAAAATTCAATGTATCTAAAAAGCATTGAATATATTTTATTAAAAAATTACTTATGTTACTTATGTTATTTTCAGTGTGAAGTGCAGCTTCTGAAAGCTCAATTCATGTATTTCATATAGTCAGAGGTTAATCCAATTACAAGTGCTAACAGCTGACTGAAAGTATGAACCATGGTCCTGCTATCATTAGCTGTACTATACATACATATATATTTATATATGTGTAATTCAAAATTTCTAAAATTTATACACAAAATACAGTCATCATGTAATTCGTGATCTCAATCAACACATATGACTGATAAAAACCTCCCACATAAAATGAAAAACATTTCAACTGCTCTCCCGATACAGGACTAAGACATATTGATTGCAATCACAATATTGAAAAGGTATTTCTTTCTAGATGAAAAACAAAGCCCAACTTTTTGGTCTTCAATATAAAAACTTTCAAGTATTAATACTATAATTCCACAGTAACTTTAATAAACTTGCAACCCTAATGAACTATTTTTTTAAAAATAGTTCATTAGTTTTTTTAAAAAAAACTTACCACGCAAGACAGTAAGTCTTGTAGACACACTTATTTCTCCAACACTGTTGGATGCAACACATTCATAAATAGCTTCATCTCGTGGAGTTCGCAGTGGTTGTATTCTGAGGACTGATCCAGACCCATCATCAAATTCTATTACCTATTGAAGGAAACAACAGCTGTCACAGGTGTTGTTACAAACACCTACCTCTTGGTTATAAAGCAATAACTGGACTATTCTCAATTCTTCCTATGTAACTGTTTTTAATTCATAAAAGTGATGCTTTAAGTACAGTTAAGTGCAAAAATTAATGCGTTACTGAAACTTAGTTGATGTTATGCTGATCTTTGACACAACACGGCAGCAATTTGAGCCATAAGAAATTAGTAGAGGCATATCTACAATTATTGCACCAGTTCTTTTCAAACTACATCAATATACTGAATCTTCAAAATTTCTACTAGATACTTTGGATCAGCTGGCAGCAACAAATTAAAACCACTGAGGTGAACCTAACCATAATATTCAAAGAGTTTCAGGCAGTAGTCAGATTGTGACAGTATAAATGGATCTTCAGTTTTTCTCAAGACATCAACTCTGAGGACAATACCATATGTATGTGGCAAGAGTTCATATGAATGGGAAATGGCAATAAAGAGATTGAGAAAACTCTTAATACATTACTGTAATCTAATGGTTGTATGGATTTGTGTAGCCCAAATATGGTAATCCCAATAACAATAGCATGTAGACTTATATACCATTTCATAGTGCTTTACAGACTTCTCTAAGTGGTTGACAGAGTCAGCATATTGCCCCCAACAATTTGGGTTCTCATTTTACTGACCTTGGAACGATGGAAGGCTGAGTCAACCTTGAGCCATTCAGAATCAAACTCCTGGAGCGAGCAGTGGATACTGCAGTGGTACATTCTAACCACTGTGCCATCACATTCCATTTTATATAAATATTTAATTAATGATGACCAAAGGCAAAGAAATTCTACAGATAGCTATTATCCAAAACATTATACAATTATTTGAAAAGACACAGACTATAACTTGCTAATGCATTCTGCAGAAACTGGTATCCAATTATCAAAACAATTATTATAATTTGAGCTTGTAAGTACTGGTACAGAGTAAACTCACCTTCAGGTCCCTAGTATCTATAGAAGTTTTGCCTATTAGAGTAATGAAATGCATTTCAAATAAAATACCTTTATTGGTTAACAACACTGAGAAACCTTTACTGGATGTTTTTAAGACAAGACTGAAGAGACACTTGTCTGAAATGGTATAAGTTTTCCTGCTTGATCAAGGGGTTGAATTAGAAGACCTCCAAAGTCCCTTCCAGCTCTATTGATTGATTGATTATGGATATTCATCAGGTTTTTCAATATATAGACTGATTTCTAAAACATATTTGATACCTGATTTGATACCAGAAACTGATTTAAGTTCAAACACTACTAGCAAAGTTGCTCCTTAGTATGGAATAACATTAAAAAAAACCCACAAAATTAAATACAAGCATTTTTGGCTTTTCTAAGATGGCATTTAGGTGGATGCAGGAGTGGTGTGCTTACCTGTTTTGAAAATTATAGTATGTCATGGAGGTTATGTGGAATTGTGTGCTGGCCCTGACTGCAGTAACAGGGAACCAGCAATGAGGTCCTTGAATGGTGTGGAGAGTTGAAAAACTGAAGTTGGGAGAGCCTGGAGTGTGGGCAACAGCAGAGATGGGGCAGAATGGAGGTAGATTGTGCCACTACTGGATAACAGCATAGCCTTGATGGGACCTCCTGGGGCAGCAAAGAACGGAGTGGCAGATGATGAGAGTTTATCTGCTAGACAGAATCTAAAGCAAAACACAATAAGTGGAGAGAGCTTTGCGGCTTTCTAGATCAAGCTATGTTTTGTTCAGTTGATGACTGGCACAGGGCTGGTTTCTGGAACAGGAGCTATATGGCAGAAAAACCTGCAGAACAGCTTTACCTTCTACTCTGGGACCACCAGAAGAATGGAAGTGGGTGGAGGCTTACTGGGCTGGAGAACTGCAGGTTTAGAGCAATGACACCTTGGCAGGGAGAGGGGAGATTCCCATTAGCCAGGCAATTAGCAGCAGTGGGAGCAAGCAGGCAGTTGTGATTTAAAGCCAGTTTGTGTCCTACAGCTTTCTCATTTGGGACGACAGACTGTGATCTTCAGGGGAGCGGAGATCTCAGATCAGCTGGACTGGAGAATATCACTGTTCCCAGCTGGAAAAGATCTGGAATGGCTAGACTCACCTTGTGTAGTGATTTTTGGGCAATGGATCTTCTCGCCACTCTAAAATGAGAGAATGGGAGGAGGCTTTACCTGCAAGGCTCAGCTGGGTGAGAATTAAATGCTGGGGAGGGGGAGATGAAAGGAGTGAGTGAGAAAGGTGATTGGTTTAGGTGATTGTGTTGGGGCACTGAATGCTAGGCAGAAACATGTTTGTGCCCCTCTATCCTCATTTGTCTGTGAGTGAATGTTATGGATTACATGTTATGGATTGAAAAAGGAGGGTACTACCAAAGGGAGGCTGATAGGGGAAAGACAGAGAACAGGTGAAAAAGATATGTCACATGTATAGGGAAATATGCTGGGAGACAAGCAGCAGCCCATTTTTGGGGAAGGTGGTCTTGGTGTTTAAGATTCATTCTATGTTCTTGCCCCCTGCACTCAGTGCCAGGTCCTAATTTCAGAATGTCAATGGCTCTAGAATCTGACTGATTGGAAGCCACTCAATTCAATGTAAAATGAGTGGCTATATAAATACTAAAATAATTATCAAATATAGTAAAGGTCCTTTCTTCCAATCAACATTAACAAATGGCCCTTCTGTTAAATCTATTAAACTATATGTGATGTGTTTATTTTTTAAAAGAACCTTCTAATTAATCTGTTTCCAGACAATTAGAAGATATCTCTCACTGTTGTGCTTTATTATTACCAAGCTTACTCTGTTGCAAATCTAGAAAAAAAATATTCTGTCATGATTCCAATGAAATTAAAAATTCATTGAAAACACAAGAGACAGCTGTCTGATAGGGATTGGCAGGTTTTATCTAAACAGAATATGAAGATGTGACTTATTGACCACTTTTTCCCTTTTGCACTTATAGTTGTGTGGAAAGGATTACTTAACCAGCTAAGACAATTTGCATTTAACATAAGAAAAGTTAAGCTTTGTATTGTAAATTCCTCCACAGAGACTTAGTAAAAGTTATATAGCAAGCTTTGCAGATTGCATCAATGTATTATAAATTATTCTCACCTGAACCTTTTATCTAAATTCCTATTTGCAACAATTAAGATAAAAAAGCTTTCTTGATTTTCCTAATTTAATACCTACTTGGGAGAAAGAGGGAAAGCTGTATACTAGAAATAACATTTCCCATAAAAACATTCTTAGCAATAGGTTCACCGACTGAGTTACAAAAGGTGCTGTCAGACTATCACCAGGTCTTGTCTGCAAGGGACAATGACATATTTAAAATATCTCTGGCTGAGGGGGCACTGTCTGAAAATCATGAGGAGGTCATTGATGAAATATGCTACCAAAGTTGCTCCAGTTGTTTTTGCTTGTCCTTTATCCCTTCAGTTCCTCAAGAAAAAGTATCCAAGGCTACAAAAGGCAAAGATATTTTGAACTTCAGAGTAAACACAAAGTTTTAGGCAAATGTTGCATTGTGTGTTCTAGGGGTCCAGCTGCTACCTCTCTTGGCAAATTGAAGAAATGTGTATTGATATACCTCTCTCCCTTTGTAACACCACAACTCTGAACACATTTACTTTTGGCCTTTCAACCTATTTTCAGCCTATTATCTCTGAATTCTAAAAAATGAATTGGATGCCCACCAGATGACAATACAATCTTAAACCCTTAAATATAAATAAACATAACCCATAAAGGTCAAACTGCTTTGGTATTCCTCTGTTCCTGACTTCGGTTTGACTCCGTTTTGGCATTTCTGTATTCCTGATCTCAGCCTGACTTCCCTGCCGGCATTTCTGTTTTGACCTTGGTTTTGACTCCATGTATTTCTGATTTCTTGATCCTGGGACATTGACTACTGCTTTGAGGCCAGGGAAGGGTCTGTTAACCCTTCCCTGGCTGATTAATCCATCTGGTCCCCCTGCCCAGAACAAAATTGTTCTGTCACAGAAGACCATACATTTACTCTGTCACAGCTCAAGGAAGTGTAAAGAGTAAAAGAACATGCAATTTATACTGAGTTGCTTTCGGGTAGACACCATCCATACCCATATCCACATTTGAAAATACATTCAATATAGGATAATGTTTCCACATCCAACAAAGAGATAGATAACAGAAAGCTTCTATCATTCTTGATCTTTGTTTGACTATGCATGGAATCATGAATGAATGGTTCGAAGGCAAACATGATTCAAAATGCTACCTTCAGGGAATCCTATCTGAGTCTTCATCTTAACAGCCAACAGGCCGACAAGTTCCTATTCAGGATTGTGTTATTACATATGTAATAGTCACATACTTATTCAGAAGCAGTTGAACCAGTGACACCATTGTTCTTAATACTATTGATTGCTCCCTGCCTCTAGAAGTCATGCTCATGACCGATGAAGAAAAGAAAAAGATTCAGTACCAAATAACATGGTTTCTATTATAGTTTTATCCAACTTTTGTTCTCCGTTATCTAACCACAAGATTGGCCATCTCTCTCTTGTAGATATTGTGTTTCTCTGAAAATAAGACCGGGTCTTATATCAATTTTTGCCCCAAAATATGCACTAGGGCTTACTTTCAGGGTAGGTCTTATTTTTGCAGCTCCATCTCCAGTTACAATGGGCATATCTTTGATAAATGTGTTGGTCTGGCTGATGATTTTAACTGGGTCTTATTTTTGGGGTAGGGCTGATATTTACGAGCATCCTGAAAAGTCATGCTAGGCCTTATTTTTGAGGTAGGTCTTATTTTTAGGGAAACAGGGCAGTGTGATCAATCATATTCTACTCACAGATTCATCTCACCTTATATTTTGACCCTTTGAAATTTATTTATTTGCGAAGTGTCTCTGAACACACAAGAAATTTTTCACCAGTGTGAAAATTAGGCTTGGGGTTATTGATCACATGAGATCCAAGCATGAATGGTGTATGAATGTATCTTTACATTTTATTTGTAGTTATATTTTACTTGTAATTTTATTCTATTTATTTTTGTTATTGTTATCTATGTAATTTTTAATATTTTTTATTGTAAGCCACCCTGAGTCCATGGAGAAGGAAGTCATATAAATATGAATAAATAAATAAATAAATGCTCAATATTTACATACAGACTATAGTTGACAAACAATGGTTACAATCATAAGGTTATAATTGACAAACAATGGTTACAATCCTACAATAGTGTGGCAAATACAATAATATGAACTATAACTTTTACATGGTTGGGAAAAAAAATCAATTTTATGTATGTATGTGTATATATGAAACAATTATCATGTCAGCTATATAGGTAGATTTGATATTTAAAAAGCCACATGCATTTTTCTATCTGGATAAAAATAATAGAAAGATAATTATAATATAAAAAAGCCCTGCTAAAATCTTTTCAGGGATATAGTGAATGAAAAAAAAAAATTCATTCTACATTTCATGAGGCCAAACAATGTGTTATCAAATGATGAACATACAATGTTTATTTTGTCAAAAATCTGAACACATAATTCAGTTTCTGATACCAAGTTTATAAATTAAAGCGCGGCAAGTTGCAGTTACAAATATGAAATATTGATTGTATCTAAGTATATAAATGAAAAAACTAGAGGGATACCACATTTGTTTTGCCTTGTTTTCTCAGAAAACATGCAAATACCACTACACATATTTGTTAAATTAGTTAACAAACATCAATAAACAAATTTAGTTATCTAGAACTGGAAAAGATCAGGCATTAATGAACAGTTGTGACACTTCATAGTTTTATTGAGGAAAGAAGTACTTAAGTAAAAATGCTTAATTAATTTAAGAAGTTGCCAACAGGTGCTATGTACACTCTCACATGTGCTCCAAAGCACACATTTTCTCTTTGAAAGTACACTGCAGTCCATGTAAAGAACAATTATTCAGGCATATTTTAATTGAATTTGTTTTAACAACTGAAGCATGATTTAAATGTAGGATTCATAGTGTAATTAAAGACTCATAGGTGCATAGATAGATGTTCAAGAAAACTTGCTTCAAGAGAATTCATAGCAATGCTGTTCCCAGTCAAAACAGAAGAAGATAGAAAGGAAAATGTAGTATTTAACTATGGCTCTGTCAGTGGCTTTCCATCCATTATTCTGATGAATTATAAAATATAACAAAACATAACGTTTAGTTAATTTGCCTATTATAACATATTGTGAACTGTGCATTTTTACAGTTCTTCTGAGTGAGGTTAAAATGTAATGATTATGCCTAGTTTTAGGATCAGGCTATTTATGGCTGCTATTTTGTAGCTATTGCAGAGGCTTTAACAGACAAAAAATAATTAGCAGTCAACACATTTGAATTAACAATAGGAAGTTAAGAAAGGTGATTGAAGAGAGTTTTCGGACATTCTTTTTAAGTTGCAAAGAATAGATGAAATATTAAAATAAAGTTTATTGGGAAAAGACAATTGTGAGTTGGTATATGGTTGAATAAAGCAGAGCTTGAAGCTGTTGAAAACACATTTTTTAGTTTGAGGGAACCTCTCTGGAAAAAAAGATCTTGAGGCTGAAACTGATGGTCAACTTAGCATAAAGTTATATTGGTGAAAAGGCAATAAAATGAGATTTTAAGAAAAGAGATCTAAAAAGTAAATCATCCTAAAAACCAAGGGTAACCAAAAGGATGGAAGAAGAAAAATGTTCTTTCATATAGGTTCTGATTCAGGGGGAGGGGGGTACATTCAGCTTAGTGAAATCTCTTTTCAGAGCAAAATTGATTGAGAGATTTCTTAAGTGTTATCAACTATATTCTATCATATACATTCTCAATAAAGTTACGATACCCCAAAAGATATACAGAGCAAATACTCTTGGTACATAAAAGAACAAGACTTATAAGAGTTGTGGAGTTTTGTTTTTGGACTGATTGCTTACTTAGTATATTATAAATTTCATTAAAAGCTAGCACGATTTTTCACAGTCCCAACAATTTTAAAAGGGGCACCTATATGGATGTTAGAGGCAAAATAGTCAAGAGCATGAGCAGCATTCTGAAGGGGAAACAGGCTGTTGTAATGTATTGCATACTATACTTCAACTCATCTATTTTCATTCTATTTATCAACCAGCATGTTTTTTCACTGAGAAACAAAGTAACAAAGTAATTACTAATAGTTTTGTTCTAATGCTTCTATTTTATTTTCATCATGCTTCCATCATCATTTGCTACTTTTTAAAACAAACCCTCAAAACTACTTACTGTATGAATAAAATTGATTAATGCTTGCTACAACAACCAACCATATTATGCTCAGTATCATAATTTTAATTCTTTTTTTGTAAGAATTTTGTATTCATTTTTATACAGAAAACAAAAACAATGTGCTTGCATATTTCAATCAACATCTACCAACTGGTTCCATTTCAAATTTCTTTTATCAATATTTATCAAATTTATCAAACCATCTATCCAGTTTTTTTAAAATCTATTTCTTAAAACTTGCAGATATTTTCTTGTTTTATATAACACTCTAAATTATTTATTACATAGTTAACAAATTAACAATTTTAAAGTTTTAAACATATTCATTTAGCTAATATCATATTTATATAATTATCCGCTAATATTCTTCATTTTGCCTCTTTTCCATATAAATCTTTTCATTATACTCATGGACATTCAAACTCCAATTGTGATACTAGTAACATTCTAGAGTCAACTAACCTCATATATTTTTTCTACTCATTTTTCCAATATATCTTCCATATTTAAATCTGTTTTAAACATCTCAAACCTTTTAATAATATTAAATACCTTTTTAACCTTTTCATATCTTAATTCATATGCAATCCATATTTACTTCTTCATTTTACAATATTTTCATCTGTCCAATTTTTTTCCTTAAGTTCCATAATAATGTCTGTCTTCTATTTTCATTTCTGTTAATATTCCCATTCTCTCTGTGTATTTTTTGCCAATTCTTCTTATGTTTTTTCAGTAGTGCCTTATATTGCTTTAAAGATGTCTTGTTATTTCCTGAAATGTTCATGAGGGGGATTAATACTCTTTTTTCAAAGATCTTGTACCTTCCTTTAAACCTTCTTTTAATCTTTAATTTAAAGTTCATCTTTCTGTCCTTCCTTATAAGCATTTTTCCAGAGATCTCCTGCTTTATGTTTATTGCTTTCAGTTCCAGTATTTTCAAATTATCAGTATAGTTATCAAAGTTGCAGTCACCTGCTTTTTCTTTATTTAAATTCTTGTCTTTGCATTTTTCCGTAAAGGTCCTATCTATTTTTTGCATTAGTTTATTAATTTCTGCTTTAAATCCATCTATCAGTGTTAATAACATTTCCTTAGTCATTTTTACTTTTATTTTTGGTTTCTCTTCCTTGTAGTTCCTTGTAGTTTAGTTACTAGTACGTTCTGGAGTTCTTTCTTTGAATTTTTCACTGTTACACTGCTGCCTCTGTGCTTGCTGAAATCCACATCAAATTTTAGATTCAAGGTCAGGTTAGGCTTCCAATTTCTGTTCTGTTCCGTTTTTTTCACACACCCCAATCTTCTTTTTGAAATAAAAAAACCCCAACAAATTTTACAAATGTTTTCTTCTGTCCCATAAGCATAACAACTGCAAATTTTAGTAAGAATAGAAAGTCATTTCAACTCTAGATATTTTGATTCAACTTTAGGCTTTTCCTTTAAAGATTAATCACTTCCATTTGCATTCGTCATTTTATTTTCCTTCTGTTGGGTGTTATTTTTTTTTAAAGATCTCTTTAATCAGATAGCGTAGTCCTTTGGTGTAGGGCTTTAAAAACTCACCCAGCTGATTGATGTTGGTTGCAGCTTTTTTGTGGCTTGAGCCCAAGCCACTTTAATCCTTTGCTTCTGGCTCATCTGTGGCTGAATGCTGTGAGTTCGCAGCATAGCTAGGAAGACCTTTTAAGGATTTCTGTCCCAGTCGCCACCTCCCCTGAGACTGCGGAACATCCTCTATTCATTGCCTCTCTGGGGCAACTTAGGTTTGGTTCCAGGCATGGAACCGGACCGGTTTACCTAGTGTCAGGCAGTTTGACTCATTTTGGCTGAGGAGCCTCCCGAGTTTTCTGCCTCGTCGCCGTGTTGTCCACCGGAAGTTCATAGTTTTAATTCTTTAGCTGGTTTTTATAGCCACCCCTAACGATGACCTTAGGAACTATATACATATTTTTCTGCCATTAATCCACAAGGTTGTACAAAATAACTAGTTCCTTAACAAATAGGGAATATTTTAAAAAATCAGCACATCTTTGTTTGACCAAGAGTTATAGCCGTAGAAATAAAACTGAAATTCTTCTTTAAGAAAAAGTATGACACAAATCATTTTTGTTCTAAAAGACCACCGTGAACATCACTGCTATTGTTTAAAATTAAACTGTTCAGAAACAAAAGGGAATAATCAAGGAATATTAAAGTAAATGGTTTTCAGAGGAACAGAACAATGGACCTAATACCTCAAATCTCTGATTGCTGACTTTTTTGCCCTTCTTGTTCCAGACAATTTTAGGCCTTGGGTCTCCCGTAGCTTGGCAGATGAATGAGGCGACTCCTCCAGAGACCCCTGTCTGGTCAACGGGTGTTCTTGCAAACTTTGGTGGTGCTAAAAAAAGAAATAGTAAAATAAATCTAAGCAAGAACTGACCAAACTATGTCAGGATTCAAAAATATTAAACCAAAACAAATAATATTAACTTTCAGAGCAAACTTTTGAAAGAAAGAAAGTTGATATACAGATAATCCTTGACTTAGGATCGGCCACTTACAGTTACCATGGACCTCTTCGGGGATATGTATAACCCAGTTCCACAGTTCTTACAGTCACCCTCCATAGCCACATGAGCAACTTTTGGGCATTCAGCAACTGGCCCACATTTTCACTTGTTTGCAGTGTCTCATGATCATGTGACCATGTTTTGTGACATTTTTCCTAAAATTTGCCATTTACTTCCAGTTTTCAGCAAAACTAGCCCACAGCAAACAACTGGTTTCCTCAACAACTATGGTGTTTATTTAATGACCACTGCAAAAGAGGTTGTAATGTGGGTGATCTGCTTTACAACTGTCACAACTTGCAATTGTAAGGGGCAGGTTCCATTATGATTGTTAGTTCAGAACTACCTATAACGCAATCAGCTACATCACAATGTGCCAGTTTCGGGTAGAATTCAACATATTATACATGTTGATGTTGTCAGAAATCATATTACATATACATAAAGATATACATATATAATGCATAAACTAGAAAATAAAATAGAATTGTGGTCTCTACTACTTGTACAGTCTTCAACAATAAAATCATAATAAATGTTATATTTTAAAATACCATACACATGCAATATTAAAATTTTATGGCAAAGCTTTGCTGATGGAATTATCCAACTTAGAAATCTGTTCTCTAGGAATATTTGACATACTCCATGAACCATTTCTATCAAAAACATAAACCATATGTATCAAAGACTGCAATTAACAAATTAATAGTTTCTGTTTCTTAAAGACTTTATCTTCCTAGGCTCGAAAATTCAAAGTGATGGTAACTGTAGCCAGGAAATAAGGCATTTTTTGAGCAAAAGTTGGGCAAATCTAAACATATTACTGTGCAAAAGCCTCACAGTGACAGCAAAGGTGAGCACCATCAAGGCAGTATTTTTCTATTACAATAGCTGGCTGAGAAAGAACAACCATCAGAAAATTTAAATAAAGAAAAACAGATGTCTTTGAATTGTAGTATTGGAGAAGATTGTTAATAATAAAGTGGACTACAAGAAGAACAAATAATTCAATACTACATAAAATAAAACCAAACTGTTCACTGTAAGATGGGACAATTGGGTCCTGAAGGATTCCTAGGACAAACAAATAATCAAATGCTATCTAAATAATCTGTTTGGCAAACAAAGAAAGCTAGCCATGTTTGCGAATGGTCTTCTCTCTAACACACATCGGCTGATCAAGATAGCAACCTCGTATCTGAAGCTACTTCCTTGGCTCCAGCTGCATGTTGCAACTTTTCAGAAGCTTAAGCCTGGACTTAAAGGAACATAACCATATATGGGAAGTGGTCTGCTCTAAAGTGATCAAATAATCTGATCAGTATAAGAATGCTTGTTGCTTCAGTCTTCGAGGTTCAGACTTTTGTGCTCATTGAGCTATCTGAACCTGCGCAAATAAATCTTCCCTTCCTTGAAGTGCTGGCTCCTGTCTCTTTAATGTCTGCAGCAACTGGGAACACTAATAATGAAGCTAGACCCATTTTGAAGACATAATGTGAAGGCAAGATTATTTGAGTAAAACTTGATATTTGAAAAAATTAAAGGCAATCAAAAAGAAGCTAATAGAATACAAAATAGCTAGATGCTACCTTGAGCTAATAAGAATCGAAAGAGCAGTTATAGCCATGTCCTTGTCCTCCTATATTTAAATCTGTACTAGACTATTTTAATTATTTATTGGAAATCGCTTTATTGCTCCCCTTTTAAATTTCAGGCCTTATTTAATTCTTTTATTATATTTTTAATGTTTATGTTGTTTGTGTTTTTAAATGCCTGTAAGCCGCCCTGAGTCCCTCGGGAGAAGGGCGGGGTATAAATAAAATTATTATTATTATTATTAATAGTTTGTTTTTTATTCCATTTAGAAAGAGTTGGTAAGCTCACCTTCTTTAAAATGCAGCTAATATTGAATTATCCTATAAGTCTTGGTTGGGGAGGCAAGGAAGCAGGTTTATAAATCAAGGCAGTCAGGGTGGTGAATTGTGTTAAAAGAACAACATAAAAGAGAGACGCTTAAAAGCTTTCATACCTGCAGGTGAAATTTTGAGTTTAGAGTCCTTCACATCTGGGCAGTCAGCTGTTCCTGTTCTTTTCACCGAAGAAGCATGCATGCACGCTGTTAATCCAGCACTTAGATCATTATTTTGGTTCTTCTCTAAAGAGATAAAAATTAATCAACATTTCAATATTGGATCCAGAGAACTGGATCTCTGGTTATTGCTTATTTCTGAAAAGCTGCATAATTTCAATGTCCATTCCTGGTTTATGTACAGCCTTCTCAACACTTTTTTATTTTTTATTTGAACAGCTTGGCTGCGACCGTAGTAAGACTTTGGTAGACATCTGTGGAGAGAAGGGATTTCAGACTTTTGTGTGTGATGCGCTCACTGTGCCAATACGGAGTGGTTCGTGCGATGCTTGCATATCCATTGCGGTCATCCATCATTTTTCAACAGTGGTAAGTTAAAAGCTGCCTAAAAGGGGAGAGACTGTAAACATAGTTTGTCCTTCTGTTTCATGGATATTGTTATTTTCATTCCAGAGATTAATTAGCCGTGATTTCCAGTTCCATCTTTGCAGCTCCCAAAGAACTTCCAGATTGCTCCTTTGATTTTTTTTTTACATCACAGTTATTGTTGCCATTGAATTAAGGCTTGGCATGCCTTTTTTTTTTAATCTATAACCATTTGGGGGGTTGGGAGTGGAGGCAAGAAAGAAAAGGGAGAAGAAATCCTGAAGCGCCCTCCCATCCTGTGAAATTCCTGTACTGCTAAAGTTTTTCTAAGTTTCTTAACACACCATACAGCCTGCCATACAACAAATTCCTCAGTTCTGTCTATTCTGACTGGTGACTGGTTCTTCCTCTGGCATATTATCTTAAGTTTTTGTTCCCTGAAGATGCTGCTGGTAAATCTGAGACTTTTTACACAAAGCACATGTTTCAACTTCACTGAAGATTGGTCTATTGAAGCAAATTATGAATCCAGTGTTGTATTGGGATGTGATTGTTCTGAATCTTTTTTTCCCAAGACTTTCATAAGCTAGGTTTTAGCCAATACGGAATTAACCTTTCCTATTCTGGTTGAGAACAGATCATAGAATTGGCATGCTGTGGTCCTCAGTTTTGCTAGCTACAAGACAACCAACCGGCTTTTTTAATGTTAAAAGTTTTTTATTCATTTTTTGAAAAATCAACAGGAAAAAGAACAGTGCAATAAATGTTTCAATCAACATCAGCCAACTGGGTATACATTTTTGTATAAATTTCATCAGTATTTATCTATCTTTCTAATGCAATTTTAAATCTACTCCTTTATTTTCTGTCTGGTCATCCATTAAACACAGTTAGTTCCATGTTATAAAATGTACTGGTTTTCTTTCAACATCAAATTCAGTTTTAACATCCTATTATATAGATCCTTAATCAGAAACAACTCATCACTTATCTATCAATCCTCTTCCAAATTTCTCATTCTTATCATATCTATTTTTATAAGTAACCATCATATTCTATTTTACCTCCGCATCTAATATAAAATATACTCGCTCTTCTTTATCTTTCAGCATCAGATCAATTTTACACATCCTAAACTTTTTAAGAATGATAAGGATTTATATAGGGTGTTTTATAAAAGATGATACCACCTAAAATATCTAGGATGTTTAAAATTGATTTTAATATTGAAAGATAAAGAAGAATTAGTATATTTTATATAGATAAGAATATATTAAATGGTTTATAAAATAAGATACTACTAACAAGAGTTTTTTTTAAAGTGTCAGAATAGAAGATAAAAGATTTTAGCTTAGATACTGCAAGACTCCTTTGGCCTAATTAGACCTGTGAGTGCTTCCCTGTTTTCAAAGGAAACCCGGTTACATGCCCTGCTAACATTTCTAGTACAGTTAAGGAAGCTCATAGGGGCTTCCTAAGTATGAGAGATCTATTTTGTTATGTTCTACGGGTAGTCCTCAACTTACGTCTAAAAGAATAACAATCTGTAATTAAGCTTGCAATTATGGTCGTAAGTCATGCCAGTCATTAAATAAATCTTCATATGACCACTTTCAATTTCACAATCTTGTTTTGCAGCAGTCATAAAGCGAATACCACAGCCGTTAAGTGAATCATTATTCGTTATGGGTGTTTTTTTTTTTCCAGAAACTGAAAATAAATGTGGTTTCCAACAAAAACGTCATAAATTGTAGCACGTGGCCGAAGGATGCTGCAAACAGCTGTTGATGCAGGTGGTTACCGAGTACCCAAAATGTTGTCATGTGACCGAAGGGCATGGGCAACTGTCGGCACTTTGAATCTGAGCCATAAGTCTGTCATAACTTAGAATGGTTGCTAAGCAACAGCCGGTTGTAAGTCGAGGACTACCTGTAGTTGAAATGCTTCTTAGTTCTTTTTTTCAATAAAATGCCCACATGTTATGGCAGCTGCTCGTTTGTCTGTCGGTTTGGTTTTTATTATTGCTTGCTGATTTTTCTTTAGAAAATATTTCAATTGTTTAATTGTGTATTATATAATTCTATTAAACGGCCGAAAGACCTGAACGATGTATAATTTAGAAAGTAGAAATAAACAGACAAAAGAATAGCACAGTATTCCTGATTCTCTGAGTTTGATTTTGTATTCTGTTTTGTTTTGAGTACAGTTTTTAGCTTCTTGTCTTTTGCCTTTAAGATGACGATCTGTGTTTCTCCCCCTTGACTAGGAGAGGAGGCTGGCTGTGCTCTGTGAACTGATTCGGCTGCTAAGACCAGGTGGGAAAGCGCTTGTTTACGTTTGGGCAATGGAACAGGAATACAAAGAGCAGAAGTCGAAGTATCTGAAAGGGCAAAAAGCTAGTGATAAAAGGCTTGGCAAAGCTGTCAGCGACACACTAAATAAAACAGGCAGCACTGAATGCCAAGGTTTGGCACAGCCCAGCAAGGACTGTAAACAGCCTAATGGGACGAGCAACAGTCCAACCCAGGCTGTTCCTGCCAGCTTGCCGGTTCATACAAACAGAACTTCCTTTGAATCCCAAGATGTCTTGGTCCCTTGGCATCTGAAAGATGGAATAAAGGAAACGACAAGACGTGCCAAGCTTTGTCAGCCTCAGGATGGCTCTACAAATGCTCCAGGACCCAACCCTGTTTTTCACCGCTATTACCATGTCTTCTGTGAAGGAGAATTGGAACAACTGTGTAAACAACTAGATTGCATAAAGGTGCAAGAAAGTTATTATGACCAAGGGAACTGGTGTGTGGTCCTTGAAAAACAGTGACGCCTTCACAGTTTCATGGAGGCAGCTGTTATCTTTGATGGATTTATTGATACAGTTATTTCTAGGGATATTTCTAAAATGTGGTTAACTTGGAATTTGATGTTTGGCATTGTGTTTATATTTTAAAAATAAATACCACTTTTACATGCTGCAAGGAGAGAGTGATGTTTTTATCAGAATTTATTTTGCCATGTGTGTCATGACACACAAGGAATTTGTCTTCAGTGAACGTGCTCAATACCTACATACAACTGTGATTACAACAAAGATACAATCAA
>JANHFO010005519.1:63178-78764 GCA_032468095.1 Pareas carinatus
GAGAATGACTTAAGCCCTGCTGGTTTATATGCTCTGGGTCCTGGGCCAATTAAGATAGCTTAATTAAGATTAAGATAGCTGAGATAGGCTCAGCTTGCAATTTGTAAACCAACCTGTAGGGGTTCTTAAAGGGATTACCACCCATATAACCCTAACACTCATGACATGCCCAAAGTAAATCAGACGTAGTCTTGTGATTTTGGCTTCTAATGATATGTTTGGTTTTATATAATTCAACACCTCTCTGTTGATTGCTCTGGCTACTCATAGTATAAGCAATAATGTATGCCAGCATTACAGTTAAAAGCCATCAATTCTTCTTCGATCAATCATTCTTATTGCCCAGCTCTCACATTCATACATCATTATAAGGAAGACTACTGCTCTAACTAGCCTGCATTTTGTATTTATATCAATATTTCTGCTTTTACAGATCTTATTCATGTTAACCACTGCAGTGAGATCTAAGGTTATCCTGCATTTTATTTCAGGCGTAGAACTGCCATACTGAACAATTTTTGATCCAAGAAAAATAAATTCTTGAACTAATTCAATTTCCTCCTTATTGACTTTAAACATCTCATGTCAATCTGCAGATGTTGTCATTATCTTTGTTTTCTTGATGTTAAGACTTAATCCTACTTTTTCCTTTTCATCCCTGATTTTCCAGATCATTTTTCCTTATTTTCAGCCAATAGTGTTGTATCATCTGTGTACTTCAAACTATTTCTGCTTCTTCCAATCTTTACTCCAACATCAGGCAGTTCAGATCTAATTTCTGAATGATCACTTCAGTGTACAGATTGAACAAAAATGGTGATTGAACAAAATGGTGATAAAATGGTAATAAAATACTTCCCTTACTAATTCTGAAACAATCTGTGTTGCTATAAAGTGTTCTCACTGTTACCTACTGATCAATGTACAATTATCTAAGTCTGATCAAAGCTGCCCATAGCTTATTGTGTTCTACACAGTCAAAAACTTTTCTATAATCGATAAAACACATATATAAATCATTTTGATATTCTCATGCTTTTTTCATGATCTATCTAATATTGGTAATGTGATCTTAAATGCTGCCCCCTTTTCTAAAATCAGTTTGTGCATCAGATAGCTCTTGATCAATGAAATTCTGTAGCCCTGTTTAATGACCTTTAACAGAATCTTGCTTGCATGAGAAATCAATGCAATTGTGCAATAGTTGAAGCAGTCTCTGGCATTTCCTTTCTTTACTAGTGAGAATCCTCATATTAGCATGATGGAAAAAACATTTATTAGGGGTGCAATTTTAAGAGCACCTGCTAGAAAGCAAACTTCACTAGACTTAGAGATGAACTGTAAGTAGAAAAATGTATCCATTGAAACTGCCCATAAGAATTCTATTTAAAAACTTATGCAAATGTTTTACATATAAACCATATCATTATCCCAGGGCACCAATAGAATTTTGAGATGTATGCATATAAAATCTTATGAAAACAATAGCATGAGTAGGTTGGATCAATAATTTCACAATATGAAAAAAATTGCATTACTGCCACCCAAAAATATATTTTTATTAAACTAAAAAAAGTACCAAGGAATATAAGTAATTTTAGGCATTTGTAAGTTGCTCATTTCAAGATTTCTTAATGTTATTATTAAGGAAATAAATACTTTTAGTAAACACTGCCCCAGTCCAACTAGCACAAGGTATATCTTTGTTGACCCTTTTAATTCATCTCAAGATCACTTCCATTAATTGCCACTGCTTTGAGATGAATTCTCAACTAACACAAACTACCTCAGATTCATAGATGCCAACAAGGCAAAACAATTTGCTGCCACTGAAGACTTGACCAATTATTTTTAGATTTTATTGTTAAGTCATAATAATTTCAGGAGAAGATATACAATGTGACAATCAAGGATTAATTGTATAGGTACCAACAATATCAGAAGTTGCATGTATAATATGTCATGCAACAGTCTGGAAAATTACTGCTGGCTGCATAAGTTGATTGAATAGGTATAATCCGACACATTTGCTTCCTTCCTTCCCCATCCAAGTATATAAGACACCAAGTAGATGTACTGCAACTAAGTTTCATTAAGCCTGCTGGCTATTATCACAAAGACTGTTTAGAAGGACATTTGCCTCCCCCACCCCAAGAAGTGTAATGAATGGTTTGGCTGGAAAGCCAGTCAGTCAAACAGCGTGGCATGAAAATAGTAGGCTTGCTAAATGGATGGCTGTCTTTTAAATACCTACACTTAGCCTCCTATCAGACAAAAATCAAATCCATATATTTTACAAAAAATGGCATGCTTCACTTGTGCCTTGCTGTTAAAAATAGGAATTCTTAAGTAGCATTTGTCATTGAAAGTTGTTCTCGGAAACAATTTTATGAAATTAAATGGACTATTTACGCACTACACTTTTCTTTTAAAAAGTATATTCAAGTTTTTCAGATTTCTGTTTCAGGAGTGCTTTCCATTTGATCACAGTCATGTCTTTAAATATATATGTTTAGTGCAATTTCACACCTGTGGATACAGCCTGTGGTTCTATGAATAAGTGGATAACTGATAACTGGATAGAATTATGGAATGCACCCATAGCCCTTTTAATCCTGATAATGAGAAGATGTGGTGTTTAGAGACATACTAAATTTAATTAAGTGCATCTGCCTATGTGATGTCAATTAAATAAAAACCATCACCCATGCATTATTACATTGCAAATTTTGCAGGGCCATTCAGGTCAATTTTATTTTATCCCTGTTAGGGATAAAATAAACAAATGGGAAGATCAGACAAGTATTTGAAGTCATCCAATACTCTCTCAGTAGCCAGGTTTTGTGTTGCCACATTGAAAATAAGGTACAGGAAAAATATATTGACTTTTGTCCCAGTTTTCTAGAAATACATTTATTTATTTTTAATTACAAATTAAAATACTACACTTTTGACTTTTAGATTTTGCAATTGTTTTAATTTCATTATGGTTTCGTCTTACAGATTAAGGCTAAAACATCAAATGTTAATAATATGCAAACTACTCTGAACTTCGAGATATACTTTGCATGTCATACAAAATATATTAATTTTGCTAGTTCCCTGTCCCAGTGGAGTTATTCTGGGATTAGAGTTCTAGCTTTATGCTTTTTATTTGTTTGTCTTACAGTTTATTTTGTGTTGTTCACTGACCAAATGAAGATTATATTGTCTATTCTAATTCTACACGCCTTCATTTTCCCATTACTCTCTGTATTTGTGAAATCAAAATGAATTGTGTCCCATGTATGGAACATTTAAAATCTCCAAACTTTTGCCACTTTAAAAAAAGTCTCAATCATTTGGGATATTGTGTAAGATCAGAACTATGTTAAACAGAAATAGTGGAAAGAACTCATATGGCAATATCAATTCCAATTGGTTTTATTTTTTTTAAGAACAGAGTCATATATAGAAATCAAAGCATTAGCTATTTAAAGCACTATGTGTTGCTTCTATTTTAAAAGCTACAATTCTGCTATGTAACTCCTTGGGGAATTTTACCTTTTCACAAAGTGGCTATCAGAGAGCACAAGCGATACCATTCATATAAGTACTTGCTTCTCTACATCATTATATATCTAATTTAGATTGATCTGCTTCTTATTTATATATAATGCATGAATATGAATCAGTTTATTTTTAATAGACAATTAATATAAGGTGGTATTAATAATAAAACATGAAACCACTCTATTTGCCTTATTTGTCTTTTACAGAATGCTATTGTATCACTTGTGCTACACACTGCTGCTATATTGGACTATTTATTATTTTTGCAGCTGCCTATCCTTTATTATAGACGACTAGCTTTATTTCTGATTTGTCATATGGTTTACCACCTATAGCAGCAAGTTTGGGTTTTTCTTCCAGTTCCTTAAAGTCACCTCAAAAATGTTGCTATCTTCTAACTATCTTCTATCTTCCCTCCATGTCTTGATAACAACTTTGATGAAGTTAGTAGAAACAACACTAATAATAAAATTTTAAAAATCCAAGCATATTAGAATAGGACATTAGATTATCAGAAATTATTTTTCAGGAAAAGAAAATAAACATATCTCTGCTTTGAAATAGTGCCACTATTATGTTTATGAAAAATACTTAATTATCTGATATACTGTGCTTACTACTATCACAACTGCTATATGAGAATGTTTATTAATTCAAAGTGATTCACCTGAACAAAATATAGTAACTAAAGTACTGAAAAAATAAATATTATTATATAATAATTTCTATGTAGTGGTAACATTTTAATAATTGTATCCCACATATATACTTATGTATTATAGTTGCTTCAGCTTATATTAAATCAGGTTTTATTCATTATCTAATCTTGTGATTGTCTTTCCCAGCCACATCTCTTTCATCATAAATTGAATCAATTTTCTTGTTTGATAATTGGAACAAAGTTCCTGACAGTCAGTGTGTTTGGATAATATGTAAATTATAGACAACTCTGACTCTCAAAACTGTAATCCACAGTCCATTAATGGCATCCCATGCCTGAAGCAAATTTGAAAACAGGCAACTTTGAGAGAGAAACAGCCTGAAAATAATGAAATAAAGTCAACCAGTTGTTCACTGTAATATTATCTTTATATTAAAAGAGAAAGAAAAATGGTTCTGTTAGAGAGATTGATGAAAGCCTGAATGCAACCGTAGTTATTCTTCCTTTTATTCTTCACTTTCAGTCTAATTGTCTAGAGTACAGCAAAAATATATCTTTTTGTGAAAAAATCTATGTAACAGACACATATATTATAGGTTCAATCTCTGACAACAACATACTGAGCTGAATGGATAAAAAGACTAAAGATCTGACTCAATAGAAAACAGCTTGTTTTCTTCAACAATAAAGCTTCTCCTGTCTAGTCGTGTCCAATTTTAGGAGGTGGTGCTCATCTCTTTCTTAATCGATGGAGCCAGCATTGTCTGAAGAATTTTCTGAGGTCATGTGGCCAGCATGATCATACGCCGAGATGCATGAAACATTGTTACCTTCCCATTGAAGTGGTACTTATTTTTTTACTTGCATTTGCATGCTTTCGAACTGCTAGGTGGCCAGTATTGAGGAACAATACACAATCATTTTCATTTTACAAATACAAAAATTAGGCAAGTAATGCCTTCTAATGAATACTCTAAATGCTCATTTATTATAGAAAAGAGCTGCCAATAAAATTGCTTTGACATAATTAGGATTCTACGCTTCAAGGTCTAGTGGTTGTGGCATCAAGCTTGAAACCAGGAAACTTTGTCCTGCTGTCTCACCATCGTCATGAAAGCCGGCTTTGGGCCAGTCACTCTCTGTGAAGCCCAACTCACTTCACAGTGTTTTTGTTGTGGGGAAAATAGGAGTAGGAAAGTGTATTTATTATGCATGTTCACCACACAGTTATTTCTAAAAGCAATAAAAGTAGAAAATAAATAAATAAACAAATGGTGTAATATAAGCAATTTTCTTCATAACTACAAAATTCTACATATTAACAACAGCAATTTTTGAAAAATAAAAAGTGAGTTTTTCTCTATAGTTTACATAAATTTAAGATACAAAATGGAGCCCACACATCTACAGATTTACAGAGCCATTTAGTTCACAGTAAAGGATCACATGTTTTTGATTCAAGAATATATACTAACCTGACTATAAACAGTGCTACTGAAAATGTATTGGACATAGTGTTAGCTAATACTGTTACAGAATGCTTGTCTTAAAACTGCTGATGGTGAACACAACATATCTTGTATTTAGAATAGACATTGAATTCAGTTGTGGCAATAACAGTATTATCTCCCTCTGTGGGAAGAAAGAGGCATGTAGTGAAGCCAAACAGAAATCATTTCTGCTGATTTTGATCTCTATGCCAACAGGAAAACTACTAGGCAATACACAAATCTTTCTATTCTCATCTTGGTACTGATTAATATTTTATTTCTACTTCCTATTACAAAATGTGTGTGAAGCATATGAAGTAAGAAATATGTCAATAAATAATTGTTGGGTATATCTATATGAAAAATTCAGAATTTTTCAGAATTTAATTTCAATCTCAAATATACATAGATAGAATAAATGATTTCTCCTAACAGCAATCTGAAACATGGGGCTGCAGCTTCAATCAGAACAGTAGGTAACCATGTTTAATATTTTCATACTAAACAACGTTTCTCACAAACTAAATGTAGAATGAGAATCCCTAATATGAACATCTGCATACTTATCATGGTTATATGGTTATAAAAATTTATAGAGATGGCATTTTCCATATTTTATTTACAATAATAAGTCCTTCATTTTCTCAGAGGTTAGGCATGGAAAATAGTAAAAACAGAAATTGTTCTGCACAGCAGAAATCCAATATGCTTCTGATTTAAAATGTTTAAATAATAAACTCACCAAGGCGAAGAACACTTGATTTACTGACATATCACTTCCATAACAACATGTAAAATTTAGAAAAAAATTTAGGGGGGAGAAATGATTAATGCAAAAGTTGATTGGTTATATATTATTTTCTATATGCATGTTATAAATTTACATTAGATAATCCCCCTTAATGAAATGTAGCATTGAGCAATAATTATGAAAGTACCAGGGAAATAATAAATATCATATTAATAACTCTTAATGTAGACATTTGAGTGCTAGTCAAAAATCAGAAATCTAGTAGCACCTTTTCAACTAATCCATTTTATTAAAAGCTTAAGCTCAAAGGTTGGTCAGAAAAGGTTGCCATCAGACGCCTTCTATAATAAAACCTTGAAAATACATTTTGGTCATATTATATGAGTATAATTGAGGCTCTTCAATGAGAAATCCAATTCTCAGAAGTAAAATAGGAACAGCACAGTAATGCTAACATAGGAACCAAATCAAACTCAGATGTCTACTTTTCTCCACATCTATACCAACAGCACCATCACAACCCCCAAGTATACAAAGACAGATTACAGGCAGCCTCACAAGGTCTTTCAGCTTTCCAGGATATCGTCTGGCAGACCTCAAAACAGTTATTTTGGAAAAACAAGACTTTAACAGCCCTTTCTAAGTAAGAGAATGCTGAACATCAAAAAACTTTAGGCAATCTGAGAATGGTTTAACACAGTACACTTGATAATGACATTTGTAATCTGTCTCATGTAACCTCGATCTTCATAATCAACCACTTTTCCTTTCTCCGACCCCAATTTCATTCAATTTAACTCCTATATCAGTCTAGCCACTAGAAGGAGTTATTGCTTTTTTTTGTTTTTATATTAGGTTTTTCTCTTTGCAAAACACCCGGAGTCACTGAAAATAATTTATACTATATAATTTTTTAAATAAATAAATGCAACTAAAAAAAAAATAAGTATTGTTTACTCTGCAATCAGAAGTTTCAGATTATTAATAAGTCTTAAGAGCAGAAAATTGTATGAAACTGTTTTATCGTTCTATCACTTTAAATGCAATTGAAGTTTAAATAATAGCATAAGTGCAAATTCTTTCACTGTTGTAATATTTCTGTTTTAGTTCAGTCAGTAAACTGAGTGGTCAATAGAACAATATGATGCACCATCAAAAACTATTTAACAGAAAATATTACACCATTCTTCTAAAAAGGAATACGCCTCAATGAGAACTAAGGGAATTTCACAGGGTAATGACTTGTTGTAAGACATTTAAATGAAGTTAGAAGGTATATTACCAATCTTAGAAGTAAAACTTTGTAATTCAGTAAAATATATACAGTGTTATTATATCAAGCAATGAAATGCAATCAAATATACAACCCTGTCTTAATGGAAATGCAAATTTTATGTTTCAAGAATAATTTTAGACCAATCACTCTCTTATGGTTAACAGTTTTTTTTAAATGCCCATCCCTGTTGCTGACAGAAAAGATCCATTCTATCCGTTTGCCTCAGGCAATTGATGGATCCAGAGGCAATTTGGGATTATTCCTCAAGCTCTCTTGTTTGTTTATCTGAAGCCTTAATCATTAATGAGTGTACAACAAGGACCTTAGATAAAATTGTGCCTATGTGGACTCTGTGATTGGGAATCCTATAGAGCCCACTGGTTTTCTGAAATGCTCTGGGAGATGAAATGTCACGAGAGATGCCTAGTGGAAGTCAAAAAACAATTTCAAAGAAACCTTTATTGGGACTTACCTGGTAGCAATAAAAGCAGCAAAGCAAGCATATTTCTATGCTAGACAGCTGTCTAGCAGCCCTGTACAGTTGTCTACATCCCTTCTTTGTATGTAAAGGTTGGGAGAACCCATGCTGGTTCACTGTGAACACTATTTAATGCATCTGTTGGACAATGCCTCTCAGATCTGCTTAGAATGGACTTTAATAGAACAGGTCCTATGGAAATTACTAAGGCACAGTCTTCCTCGGATATTTGCTGTGAGTTTCACTCAGTTAGCTTTCAGGAATTAACAAGTCCTTTGGAAATGTGAGTTCTGCTTCCTGTTTTAAATTTATCTTCCTCCTAGTTGCTCAATGCCTCCTCCATGTAGTTGGGTCTAAGCAGTGCTGAATGTGCCTTTAAATGACATGGTGGCCCATTCCTTCTCAAAAAGCTACCTTTGGATCAAATAGTACTATACAATTTTAATCCAGTCTTCAAGCCTCTCTTTTTATGAAAGATTGTTGACAAAATGGCAGATGCACAGCTTCAGGGGGTCTAAAAGAAGTGGATATATCTTTCTAGTCATGTTCCAGGACTAGTTACCACCCACTGTTTTGAATGTAAGATGGACATATCCTTTCTAAAAAAATACACTTTCCTAATATTTTATTCCATCAATTATTAAACAATTGAGTTTTTGAAAATTGATATTTATAAAAATGCAAATAAAAATAGTTAAAGCTGAAAGAAATTTAACAGCTGAAGCTGAAATAGTTAAAGCTGAAACAAACTAAACTATTATCACAAAAAGTGTACAATTAAAAGATATATTTTCCTTTTTCTTCAGGGTTTACATACTGACATGTCAGATAGTGCCTTAAGCTAGAAAAGGAATTAAATATATATGCCTATTTATCATCAGAAACTATTTTTCCACTAATTTCCTACGACTGGAATGCAAGTAGCTCTGAAGTTATGTCTGCAATTTAGTCCAGAATTATGAGTCACAATGATCATTATGCACTAATCCACTACACCCAATTTTATAAACTTTTTTTTGCAGAGGTCATTAAGCAAATGCCATGGTTTATTTAAGCAAATACTATAGTTATTTACTTCTGAAAGAAAACATTGGAAACTGGTTAATACAGCCAAAAATTGTGATCATGTGATTGCAGGCAAAGTCAACAGCCATAAATGGAAAATAGTTGCCAAGCACTCAAGATGCAATTAGGTGACTATGTGGGGCATAATTTCCTCAATGGGTGTTTTTTTTCCAGGAAATCCAAAGTAAACACTGGAAACTGGCAACCCTACCAAAAGCTATGGTCATGTGACTATGGGATGTTGTAAATGCTCATAAATGCAAGTCAAACACCCAAAATGCGATCATGTGCCTGCGTGTGGCCATCAGATTTTCAAAAAAAGGTTGCAAGTAGCTGTGGAAAGATCTGTGGTAACTTCAAAAAGTCACTAATGGTTAAGTGAGGACTATCTGTAACATCCTACCAATGGAAAGAGGAATGAATTAATCCTTTCCTCCCTCACAATTACTGCTTTATGGTGAACTATGCCTATTCCCTATTCATCACCAGTGTACTCTAATGATAATTGATGCCACTATAATGAAATCAAAAGGATCAATATTATGATATACTGTTTGTCAATAAAGAGATAATTATGAATGAACCTGTTGAGGTTGTTCGTTATATTTCATGATGTAATGAGGTGGGGGAGAGAAATATATAGAATGCTTTTAAATGATTTAATTTCCACAGCCACTGGCATCTAGTTCATTTGAGATTTGGAAGAGTAAAGGAACTTTATATCAATTTTCATTAATAAAAAATTGGTTATTTTTATAAAGTACTGAAAGAAAAATCTGATTATCTAGGTAAGTAAGATAAGAAGCTATGGTCAGTTAGGCTGAAATGACACAAATAATTTAGCACTGCTAGATGCTGTTACCCAGATACCTGCAAAATATTGTCAAAAACCAAAACCTTTAGAAGGTATCTATTCTACAAGCCAAAATTTAAATTACACTGTCAGAACGGATTAATGAAAAGCCTGTCACTATTATATTATAGGTACATCTCTATATCATCCATCAGAGTTTTTCTGAAAGCACAGAATATTGTAATAATCTCTTAGAGGCTTTGGCCAATACAACCAATGCTTCTGCAGAATGCTTGTTTTGTTAAACAAAACATCTCAATATCTATACCCTGATAGGTAGTGCCAGCTTGTAAACTGCATAAGTACTGATTACTTTTTTGTAAATGGGTAAATAATACTTAATCACAAGTAAGAGTTGTCTACTATATTCAGTTTTGAAGGAATAATAAATAAATATTAAATGAAAGGGTATAATATCCATATTATTGATAAGAATTGACAACTTTATCAATTATCCTAATATATCCAATTCTTATTTCATGAAACATAGTGAGGAGAAGCATATTCTAATGCACATTTCTAATCTTTCAACAAACATTCATTGTCTGAACCAAGACAAATGGAAAATATCAATATCAGATAGACAATGAGAATGATTTTTATTCATTCAACTCATTAAGCTGTGACTGCACACATGAAATTTTACCTTAAATTATCAGATGTAAAAGATTCAATTACATTTTCTTGTTTAGAATAGCTTGCTTAAAAGTCCTTTAAAATTCCTAGTTTGGGGGCACGTTTCCCCTCATAAAAGCCAAACAGGTTTTAAAAGAACACATCATTCTTGTTCTTTGGACATTCAACAGATTTTCCCTCATGTCTGCTGAGCTGAGTCTGCCCACTGGTTTCTTTTGTTTTTCTTATTTTTTATTGTCTTTTTTTAAAGTATATGAGGCAGTATTGGAATGGATGTTTGAATAATAGTGATGTCCTATACCTTACCATTACATTTATGAATTAATTTCTGCATATATTCATCCTTTTTAATTATTCCTTTATTAAAAGAAAAATGTGTTAACTCAAAATATAGTACTTAAAAAAAAAAGGTTGCAGTTGTGGTTTAACATAATAATAAAAACTTTCAAAATCATTTATATTATCAGTACCCCATTCTAAGAGGCTCATCTAATTACATTAATATTTTCTTTTTTATCTCTATGACATTTTATGTATAACATAAACAAATGTGATTACTATGAATTCACCCTTATAGCCCAGTATTGCTTTCACCAGTGGAATTATGTTACCATCATCAGAAAGTAAATTACTAACATTTTTTGTAACAGTTCTTCAAAAATGTTATAGCAAAGAAAAGTAACCAGCCTAAGAAGATGAAAGAAAGTTTTCCTTCTTCCCAATTTTAGTATTATTTCCACAATTTATCAGCAGCTGCTTTATCATTTTTCTACATTTAAATTCTAAATCTACTGATCATCATTTTCTTCATAAATGCTGTAACTCAATTATATGGCCCAACTAAGCAGAGGTCAGTTGTTAATGTAGCTATATATATTGAATGTTTTTATTATTTCTTACTATTCAGGGAGATAATGGGTAGCATTTAAGAGGTGAACTCGCTGAAAAAAGTAAAATGAAAATATAAAATTGGAGTGCTATTTTATTTCCATTCCCAATACATACTGTCTGCAATAAGATTAATACAGAAAAGGACTAAAATTAATAGATTAGGAGAAACAATACTGTTTCTTTGCAGCTGCATGGTTGCAGAGTCCACTTTTTATGTACTGTACTTGCCTAAAAACAATGTATGATGCTATAAGCAGGATTTTTTTAAAAAAATCAGAAAGCTTCTTGAAGAGCTTGTTGATATTGATTTGGACTTAAAAGGAAGACATGGCCAAGGTTACCCAGCTGACTACCATACCTAGGACCCTTGCCTACTCCTAACATAGCACCTTAATCACTTACCACTGCCTTAAAGTACATGAACACTATGAACACCACAACTGATGTTTTCCCCATTTCAGTCTATTGCACAAATTTAATTTAAATAATTGATTTCACTCTTTCACTTTCCAGCCATATGTGCATACATGCATACATAAATACACCCAGAGAGACATACCTAGCAAAATAGCTCCACTTCCTTTCATACAAGCTTTTCAATGATCTTTAGTTTTTTCTAGTGGAAACCTGGGAATATGCGCACAGGGTTCACGGGAAAGAGGTGGAAAATTAAATTTACTTGATTATCAAAATACCCCATCATACTACTAATAACCGTGAAGAAACTACATTTCTTTATTTCATGATCAGTAGAAATAATTTGAAAGCTAGCAGTGGAAAGGAGAATAGCAATCTTCTCTTATTTGCTTTATCAGCAACCTCGTTACATGATATAAGAAGCAGAAACCCGTGGCCTTGGGAAAGCAATGAATAGGTGAATCTGGGCAGACGGAGAGAAGCAATTCAGGGCTGCAAGAGGTTTCCTCAATACTGAATTATATTTCTACTTCTTGATTTCCGATAGGTTACATCACAATATCAATCAGCAGGAAATAGCTGTTAAGAGTAAAATAAAATCGAAGAATCAAAACCAATTAATGCTCCTTCTATTATTTCTTCTCTCTACAGATTATTAGAGGGGGAAATTATGGGAAATACAACAGGGGATAAAGTTGAGAAAGATGGAAACAATGAAAACATGGGAGGGGTCAGCAAAACGACAGGAGAGGATAAAAAGCAGATGAAATGGGATGACAAGGAAAAAGCAACAGGCCCAGAAGAGTAATGTAACGAATAAAAATGAGCTGTGACCAGGGTAGAAAGCTGGGATGATACAGAATTGGTGAGGGTTCAGTAACAGAACTGAGGAAGGAAAGTCAGAGGAGACAGCAAAGAGAGAAGGTTGGCAGGCTGGCAGTGTGCATGCTGATGTTGAGATCCTAGAAAGAATACAGAGAAAAGCAACAAAGGTGATAAGATGTATGGACACTAAACTGTACAATGAGTACCTGAGGGAACTGGTCTAGGTATGTCTCGTCTGATGAAAAGAAGAACTGGGATGAGTCATCCAGTAGTTGAGGGGCTCACACAGAGAACAGAGGGTAAATTCTATTCTCTAAAGCAGCTGAGGGAGGTCAAGAAGAAACATGTGGAAGATTGTTAAAGAGAGATTCAACCTAGAACATGTGAGAAATTCCCTGACAGTGAGAATGTAGAATGGCTTGTCTCTGGAAGCTGTAAATGACCCATCACTAGTGGCTTTCAAGAAGAGATTAGATAACCACTTGTCTCCTGCTAGAGCAGAAAGTTGGACTAGAAGACCACCAAGGTCCCTTCCAATTCTGTTATCTATGTTATTTGTCTAAATACTCTTTAACTATTACCAAAAAGCAGTATGTAAAACATGAGTTTGCAAAATTCATGTTTTGCATACTATCCTGACACAATTATTTTATTTAAGGGATTCAGGTCTGCTCAAAGATAAGCATTTTGCTTTGTCATGTTTGTACTACTGCACAAACCTTTAAAACTGTATTTTATCAGAGTTGTAATAATGAAAATAGAGGGTGACAAAGAGTGCTTGCTCTATTCCTACATACTTGGTCTTAAAGGAACATTCCTGAAACATAAAGGTAAAATCAAGAAGGAATTGGGTGTATTCAAAACCATGCTAACATTTAGAGTGTAATTTCAGCTCATGGAAACAAGGGAAAAAAAGATTTACTGTATATAAAGTCGATTTGTGCTATTCACATTTTTCTATTGCTTTCCTCTCCAACAATATCTTACTACTTTTATATACAATTAGTAAAACTGAGGTATCTAACTTAAAAATGTGAATCAAAACTCAAATCCACCTAAGAAAAAACTAAATATCTTAGGTGTGAATATGCAAAAAAGAAAGGGATCAATGATGCTACTACAAAAAAAGTCCTGGTATGGGTCGGTGTTAATTAACCACAATCTAGTTACTATTGTTTCTAGTTCACTGAAGCACAGCTCATCAGCAACAGTTTTCAAGAGAGTACATGTCCATGGGTTACTATAATCCTTCTGCTGTTGCTTTAGTGAATGCCAGAAAAAGCATCTGGCTGTGAATTCATGTTTGTAGGAACACCATTTCACAGTGAGGAACTGCACAAAACTGAAATGAAAGCTTACAATAATAAGTCTGCAAAACAAAAACAAAACAACTGTTTGTTAGGGAAGAGGTCAGTCTAATGTATTATTAATTTAACCAATATGCTAATTACGACAATAATCAGAAGCAAATTCGTAATCTATATATTTTACATTTGTTCCATTTTGTTTCATTTGTGCAAGAGCAGTGGTGTCAAGTAGGCCAAATATCTTGCTAGTGCTAGTTCGAGCTAGTGCTAAGTCGAGATAATAATAATAATAAAATAATAATAATAATAATAATAATAATGATGATGATGATGATGATGATGATGATGATGATGATGATGATGATGATGATGATGATGATGATGATGATGATGATAATATTTATCTATTTATTTATACCCCGCCCCTCTCCCAGAGGACTCGGGGCGACTTACAGGCAATTAAGAGCACGGTACAAACATATGCCGTAATCTAAAAACATAATAAAAACATGAAACAATGCCTGATTAAAAGGGAACAATAAAATGATATCCAGATTTAAAAAATAAAAAAATTAAAATAATCTAACCCCAATTAGCATAGGAGGATCGGGGCACGGATATCCCGAGCTGGCCAGTTGAAACAAGTAAAGAAGAAGGGTATTTTTTTAAAAAAAATCCACAGGTGAAGAGAGTTTTAAACAGCACACAATAAAGAAGACCGAAAAGAATACCACTAAGAAAGAGAATACGGTGTGAGATCAATATTTCATAACATTAGTAGCTTAAAAGAAAAGCAGGGCTTCCTAGGTAGAACAGAAAGAAAAGATGTGCCATAGCAAGAATGAAGGCCACCAGACAATTGAAACACACACATATACATATCCACATAATTCATGAAGGAAGAATGAATCTAGATTACAATGTATTTGAAAGAGAAAGAACATCAAAATAGAAGAAGGGGGAAGAGAAATGAGCAAGCAAATACCACAGAATGGAGATAACAAATTATAAATTCACATACAATTATAATATAATAATACATATAATTAAAATAATAACTGAATTACTTCCAGAAACAGAAAGTGACCAAATAAGTGTTTTATAAGGATGGCTAACTCTGGTAAATTCTGTGAAGAGAAATTTAGATGCATCTAAAAAAATTTCCCACTTTTTGCCGTTGTAACTTTGGACTGTCACTAAATGAACTGTTATAAGTCAAGAACTATCTGTATCAGCTAGGAGCTGCAAAAGGGCTTGTGAAAGAATGATTTCCAGAAAGATTAAATTGTCAAATGATTTGTCAATAATAAAGATGGCCGCGGAGGAGAGAAGTACATAGGGCTCTCTCCGGGGTATAGGGTAAGGATTAAGCCTTTTCTGGGGG
>JANHFO010005519.1:87553-98645 GCA_032468095.1 Pareas carinatus
CTCCCCCGGGGGGGGGGGGGGAAGGTGAATTTTGGTGATTTAGGGGAACAGAATCAGTCATCTTTAGACCAGACATTCAATCTAGTTATGCTATCTCCCTGGAGCAAAAATAAAAAAATGTGGCTGGAAACCATACTAAAATAATGAAGCTGCCTCTTTCTTCTCCTTCCTGTCGGGACAAATGACACAACAATAAACCTAAAAACAATCAAGAGGCAACGAGCAGCTCTGGAAGAAAGTTAAGGAGTTAGGAACACAAATGGTGTTTTCATCTGTATTTCTGAGAAAAGGTCAACATCCGATGAGGGAACAAAAGATTTTAGAAATAAACAAAGTGTTGGTGCTGCCAAGAAAATTTTGGATTGCCATAGGCATATATTACCCAATCAAGCAGAAGAAAAAGATAAATGTTTTGCTAACCAGTTAATAAATGTAGGAAACACACTGTGGTAATAATGGGGGACTGATATCAACTGGGAGACAAACTCTGCATCAAGTGGGAGATCAAACATGTTCCTGACCAAGCTAACTGACAACTTGTCATTCAAAAAGTAGAGGAGGGAACTAGAGGGACAGCTATACATGCCCACAGGCCTTTTTAGAGATCAATGCCAGATTTAGCCATAAGGTAAACAGCCTTGGGTCTCATAATCTGCAGGGTTCACAAAATTTCAGAATATCAGTTTTCACATTATGCAAATAATTTTATTATTATTTATATTAACAAAATTAATCCTGATAACTTATTTTGTCAACATTGTGTGTGTGTCTCTCTCTGTGTGTATTTAAGTATTGTTTTCAGGGTATACTAAACTATAAATTATGAGAAAAATCAACAGGCAAAATCAGTAATTTTTTAGTATCTTTTAGTATTTAGTATTTTTTAGTATCTTTTGGGGCCTCTGAGCTATAGTTTAGGGCTTCATCAAATCCACATTAGGCACTAAATGTAACCCACCCAAGTAACTAATGCAAATTTTTGCAGCCCTGAATTTCTTCCAAGGGATGAACCGATTCCCTAATGGCTATAAATCAAGGCCTCCATCAGAGGCAATGGGGAAGCAGAATATCTCTCTGCTCTCCCCACCACCACCAACTATTAAAGGAAAGAAAGAGTGCAAAGCACACAGGAAAAAAAGCACTTCAATTCAAGGAACCGTCTTACTTCTTCCATTCTATCTTATAAAATTCCATGTTATTTACTTTACAGCTAACCTGCCAAATGCTGGTAGTGCTTACAAATAATCCCCCAATCATGGGATGCTTTTGATGTGAAGGGGATTTTTAGAAATATAATTATTCCTTACATTTTTACATGAGGCTGTAAGAGTTCTTTTTACAGATGTACAACATGTAGAGGCACCAGAATTATTGACAATTTGTACTGCTACACAATGAGACATAGGCAAGGATTACTGAGATCTGGAAATCCTATCTGTGGAAACAGTCTTTGCAACAAATTCAAACTGACAGCTAACTCCTGTAAAGATTCCAACTGACAGCTAACTGCTCTAACAGCAATGGCTACTTTCTGTTTTTAAACTCAGTGCTGACAGCGCGCCTTAACCAATCAGTGTTGACCAGTATTTATAAATCCCAGTAAACGATGTGTATTTTACACCCCTACCCCTTAGATGGCTGTGCCAATTAGCAGATGTAGTCATCTAGATAGGTGGGGCATTTGATGGCTCTAGCGGACCTACACAGTTCACTCTGCTTCTCTGAACTTCCCAAGTACTGCTCTTAACCTGGAGTCCAGTTGCTCTCTATCTTTTGCAGTTATCAAGACATCATCGAAATATGGAATCACCCCAGGAGTGTTATACAGAAGTCATCCCATCACATTCTGGAATATTCCTGGGGCAATGCTGATCCCAAACTCCAGATGTGTACATTTAAAGGCCCCCCTATGAGTCACAATAGTTTGGACCTGAGCTGTGGTGTCATCTACCGGCAGCTGCTGATTTGCCCGGGTCAGATCTAATTTAGTGAAACATTTCCTGGCCCTAGGAAATGCAATAAATGTTGTATCTCGGGCATCGGATATGCACTCTGTTGGAGCATTTTGCTCAGTGTGCATTTGTAATCTGCACAAATCTGCACTGAACCATATCCCTTTGTTGGCGTGACTATGGGGTTTTCCCGTTTTGCATGATCAGTAGGGACTAACACATCCTGCCTGATCAGCTTCTCCAATTCTGCATCTAATTTTGGCCTGAGAACAAATAGGACCCTCCTGGCCTTAAGCCTAATGGGAGCTACTTGGGGGTCAAGGTTTATTGAGTTGGAGGTGCCCCGGTACTTGCCCAAGGAGTCATCAAAAATGTCCTTGAAGTCCTTGATCAGGTCTTCACTTCAGTGCTTGGGTACATTGTTCACTCCCGCCACTTGAAGTCCTAAGGGCTCAAACCACTCCAACCCCAACAAAGTCAGTAGTTGACCCCCCCATGGTGGTGAGCTGTAGGTCCCCATTAAAACTCTTGTAGGCAACAAGTATAGTGGCTCTCCTCAAAACAGGAATCTTGTTTCCTTGGTAGTCAGTTAATTTTAATGACTGCAGCTGCTTCTTGTTGAACTATAGCAATAGCAATAGCAGTTAGACTTATATACCACTTCACAGTGCTTTATAGCCCTCTCTAAGAGGTTTACAGAAATCAGCATATTGCCCCCAACAATCTGGGTCCTCATTTGATCGACCTCGGAAGGAAGGAAGGCTGAGTCAACCTTGAGCTAGAGGGACTCGAACTGCTGAACTTACTGGCAGCCAACTGTCAACAGAAGTCAAATGCAGTACTGCACTTTAACAACTGCGCCATTATTTAAGATTTTTGTTGCCATCGCTGGAAACCTGATGGTCCTAGTTGTTCTATAATCATCTAATGTTTGTGGAATGTTACTTTTTCAGCAAATTAAGAGCTCTACTATCTCTTTAAATAAGAATTAAAGCTGGTCTCCAGAATTCTGAATTAAAAACTTCATTTACTTATAAACACACATACATGCATTTCAAAGTCAAATTAGCTAATCTAGGTTCAAATAATTGAGTAAGGAGGCAGCAATGCTCAGTACTTCACTCTATATGTCAGCTGTGAGATTCTCCCTTTCCCACTACCTTTTACAAATTCTCACTTAATTTTGCCATTTCTAGCCTAGTACAGTTCATGCCACCTGTACTTTTCCATTTGAATGCCTGATCACTTCGCATATGAAACATCTTTTATTTTTAAAATTACTTTGGGTTTGTCTCTAGTGTTTGAGAACCACTCCTTGTTGACTCTTCATAGAGGTCTACATTTTGATATTTTTCACTCGCTGTCTAAATTGAATCTTCCTCAGTAAATTCTTCTGCTTCTATAGCCTGTTTAATGAATATCATGAATAGCTACAAGTTAATATGTAATAGCTACATAATACTGGCAGCAATGTGGAGTTGAACTCTTTGTCTAGTAACTGCATGGGAAAATGCCTGCATCAAAACCAAACTCTATTTATAGTGAAATCAGTGTTTAAGTTCTTGTCCCTCTTTTTTGTTTCTACCTGATCAATGAGCTAGCATTGGGCAGAAGACAATAATTCCATCTATTTCATGTTCTGGTAATGTCTTGGGCTGTTTGTTAGAAACCATTTTAAGAACTTTTGCATTCAGACTTGATTTTGGTCGTGGTCTGTTGGTTTATTTTTTCTTGCAGCTCATAGCACTTTAATTAATTATCCACACAACCATAAATTCAAAGACATTTATTTTCCTTATCACTTTCTTCATGTTCAACTTTTATAGACACAAATTGCCACTGGAAAGCCTACAGCTATATTATTCTGATCTCTGTTGTCATTGAAATATTTTTAACTTTCATGATCTTGTTTAAGTTTGTTAGTACCTTCATCCCTAGGATTAATCTCTGTTTATTTTTCCAGCATACTGTCCATCATTATTTGAACTCTCTGTATCTCTTCATCATCCTCACTTTGCCACCAATACTAAATTCATTAAACTTGTCAGTTGTCAGAATAGCACTAAAATTATGTTCCAAAATTCTAATACAAAACTTTGGGTACAAAACTGCAATGCCAGCTTCTGTACATAGCGATGGAGTCATACTGCTTAATGTAAAAATTAAACAAGAGATTACAATTTATAAATCTTTTGAAAAGTAACAAGCATCAATAGTTGAACTGAAAAATCCTAAAGCAGGTTTTTCCAAACCAGTAAATAAATTGGAATGAAAACAATGGATGTTATGCATTTATTGATATAGCCACATAGATTCATGTTTATTCAAATTCATTTAAAAATATCATGAGACATGCTCTTTACAAGTTATATATTCCAAAAGCTTTATTTTCAATACTTTGCTGTACCAAATACCATGAGATTATCCTATCTACAGACACCACAAGAACACTTTAAAAATGAACTGAGAAACATGAACAAAAAAAGCCACCAAAGAAATCATATCCAGGAGCTGATTTGTAATTTTGAACAGTTTAACAAATGAGTAACACTGGATTGTGTTTTCAACTGTATACTAGTACTGTCACATTCCCTCAGCAAAAGGAATTTGGTACTCAAACATGGCATGGCTTGATAAGAATCTTTATTTTTTGCTAGGCTAACACTTTAAGCAGTAAACTGGAAGTATAAATCTTTTATAAATCTATGGTGGCTTAATTACTGTTTCTTTTTTCCAAATTTGTCACAGTTTAACATACACGTTTATATACATACATACAATTTGATCATTGGGGCAAATGATAGTTGACATACTCACTTCAGCTCTGAGAAACTCAGTCCCAATGAAACTTCAGAATAGTTTTGACTCTTAGTTTAGCATATTGGATACTACCTATATTTTCAACCATCTACTTTTGGTTTTATATTATTGTTTTTTTACTTAGTTATAACCTGTATTGAATCTATCAGAATATTATAAATAAATTTTTAAAAATTATAACAAGACAATCTGGTATAACATGGAGTTCTCCTGGTTTTTTTTATGTAGGAATAATTTCCTCAGAAAATATGAACAGTCCATTACAAAATATGAATTTTGTTAGGGACTTTTCCTAATGTCTTTAAAAATGTTTTGAAAACTGTTAATATAACACTTTTTATTTGTTAATGTTTAATTCAAGAAAAATAGTGTAAAATTACTAACACAATTTTAAAAAAATGCACTAAATCAATTTCTAGAGCTGAAGGGTAAGGTGCATCTGAAATATCTTTTTAAAAAGGATGAAAACAGGTTTTCAGTAGAAAATACTGCATACATAGGGTTATATATTTAATTAATATGACTCCATATTATGTAATTTACTAGTGAGATGCACTACATTTGACAATTTTTAAACATGAACCTGTATTTCACAGTAATCCTTGCGAAGAAGCACCATCTAATTAACATACTAGCAGTCCTTGACTTATAGCAGTTCATTTAGTAACTGTTCAAAGTTACAACAGCACATTAAAAAGTGACTTATGACCATTTTTTAAAATATTTACAAACATTGTAGCATCCTCATGGTCATATAATCAAAATTCAGACACTTAGCAACTAACTCATATTTATGATGGTTGCAATGTCCCAGGATCATGTGATCACCTTTTGTGACCTTCTGACAAGCAAAGTCAATCGGGAAATCAGATTCACTTAACAGTTACTAACAACTGCAATAATTCACTTAACAACTGTGGCAAGAAAGGTTGACAAATGTCTCACTTAGCAATATAGATCTTGGGCTTAATTGTGGTCAAAGGTCGAGGACTTTCTGTATACTGGGCCGTCCTACTGCTCCAGTTTGGTTAGCTTCTACATTTTGTACCAGGAAAGAAGTACTGAAGCCGTAGGTATGAAAAACACTCTCATCTGAACTGTATATGTAATCGAATGGAGATTTCATTAAATTTCCAGAATTTAACCAGTTCCCTCTTCAGATCTTCCCAGAATCCCTGTGAGTATTTTTAATCGTTCGTGACCAACTATGACTATTGGTATGTTCACTGAATGTCAAATAGTATGTTACATAAACTGTTACTTGAGGAAAAAGAAACTACAGAAGAAAGTTGTAGAATAAAAATAGACAAAACTATAGTGACTTTTGAAAAAATGTGCAGTTATAAATGAAAATGTTCATGTACATAAGGTGTTAATTTTAACTCAGAAGGTTTTATGTCCATTACTGATCAGATCTAGTTGTATTCTTTTTTATTTACTATGCCATAATGAAAAAAATATGTCCTCAATGATTGATGTACTAAGATAATTGAGCAAATCATGTTCGTTTTTGTCAGTTTTTTCTACATGCTTAGTAATTAGCATGCTATTTGAAAATTAGAGCCCTGATGATGAGATAATTTCAGGAAGAGGACTCATAAATCCAAGATTCTATGCTTTAAAAGAAAAAAAATCCAAGAAGTTACTTTTCCTGAACATTCCATAAAGTTCATCTTTATTAATGCTTTTCTGTGAAGATTAAATTTAGCCCCCTAGTGACTCCCTCCCACCAGAAAAGGAAAACGGCAAGCTACAATTTGCAATGCTAAAGTGAAAACAAATATTTTGGCACCACTATGAACCACTACAATAATTAAGCTGCACAGCCCAGCTGAATTGTATTTACATGAGAAGCAGTGGACATCTTCCATATTAATTTTGGGGGCAGGGTATGAAGAGGTCTGACCAATATTGTACATACGTATTTCTTTTAGAAAATGTTCAGACACCTGCACAAGTTGCAGTGGCTTTGTCAAATCAAATGAATTACTAAGAAGACAAGATGATGTAGAAAGGATTCATGAAACAACTGCTTCTATGACGTATTTGTACAGAGTTCATTTCTCTAAGAATTGGTTTAAATTATTAATATGCTATGTTACTACCGACCACTTTACAAAGCTTCATTAGATTACACAGACAATTTAAGGAATATGGCCATTGGGTAGTGTTTGATTAGATGGCTGTTCAGTTAATAAGCAAACACTCGATGTGTCAGGACCAAGTAACGATTATAAAAGTGTACATAATGTCAAATGACTTACTTTTTAAAAACAATTATGCTACAATGTGCCACAGTAACACATGGAATTATATAAACCAGAAGTATAAACATGGATGGTTTATGAAATAATGCAAACAAAGAAAATGAAAAAACAGATGTGAATTCTAATATACAAGAAAACAACTGTAGAAAAAAGGTAATAGAATATATTTTTATAATGTGTAAAGACAAAAAAAGATATATTTAGAGAAAAATAAAGAGCCAGGGACAATTAACAATAAAAGAAAATAGTTTTCATGGAAATTTTTTGGAAGTGAGTGAAAAGGGCTAAAGAAGAAGCCTAGTATAGTAAATGGAATCAAATATTGAAAAAAAGAATGACATTATTTGAGATGGACTGACATAAGGAAATTCTAGGAGTATTTAAGAGATTTTAACGAACAATTGTGAGATGTCAAAAATGCTGCAAATGTTAGTACCTGGGAAAAAAATAGTGAAAAGGAAGTGAAAATGTTGACAAGCATAATGCCGCACATTTAGATGGTACAACTGAAAGAATGCTAAAATACATGTGTTGTTTACTTATAGGGTGGCTGTGTAACTTGTTTAATTTTTTGAATAAAAGCTTGAGGTTTTAAAAATTGCCATTACTCTTCCCTTATTATGATTCATCGCACAGTCAGCCAGATGTTCAGACTGAATTTGGCATTTTTAGCACCTTTCCAAGCACCTGGGATAGAAAGATGTTAATGTTTAATGGCCTTAGAGTTATCGTTGCAGGATGTAAACTGTTCTAAGTAAAGATGCCTTTTATTATTAGCTTGTTTGGTGGAACTGAAAAGGTATCTGTCAGAATTTGAATGGAAATATGAGATATGACAATGAGCTAAAACACTCTGATTTTGTGCTGGACATGTACATACCAGATTTCTACTCTTCAGTGAGTTACTAAAAATATGTGAATATGATAAATAATTTATTGTTTGCTTGGTGATATAGAAAAGTGAATAGCTTGAATTCACTTAGTACCCCCCTACACACACACACACACACACACACACACACACTTTGTAAAAAAGCAAGACTTTTAAAGAGGTTTTATTGATTTGAAAAGCAATTTTTCACAATTAATATTTCAACAAAACAAGATAATGAAGATGAGATGCCACACAAAATTACTGCTGCCTGGCTGATAACTGAGCAGTCAACTATGTGTCCAAGGTTTGTGACTGGTTCCTGATTATGGAATTCTCTACAAGACCTATCTGACATCTTCCTTACTAAGTTATAGAAGCCACTCACCAAAACAGACAGAGTCATTATTAATTATTTCATTTACTTTTTTGCTTCTATGATTTTTGGTGGCTGTTGATTATTTAAATAACTGAGATAGGATCATTCTAACTGCTGCATCTTTCATTTAAATATCTTAAAATAAAATTTTAAAATCCAATTCTTACAAACAACTTTTAAAAATTCAATTTTAAGGAATTTAAATTCATATTTACCCAATACTGTTTTTTAAAAAAACACTTAAGAAATAGGAGAAGATATATCATCTTATATTTGTCAAGTTACTACATGAATAGATGGAGATGGAAATAAATGTAGTTATCACTGATGGAAAGTCTTTATGTTAGACTGACTGTTTTGGAGAAATCTGAATGCTTGCTGTAACTTATAAACAATGCTATTTTCTTTATATTTCTGAGGTTACTTCATCCCCTTCTCTCATCTGCATTCAGGTTTGATCTTCCTTTTCTGTTTCCTTCTTTATCCAATGCAGGTGCCCCTTTCACTTTTCTTATTTTATCTCTCCTCCTTCCACTCATATCTTTTGTCCTGCTTCTATTGGAAGCAGCACAAAACTTTAACTTTAAACTGTGTACCGTGGACCTCACTTCCATTCTTAAGAGATCTGTAAGGGGTCATGAATAACTGCACCAGCGTGCCTACTGTCCCTGTCCTACTGTTCACATTTGTTCGTACATTTGTTACGCATATGCTTATACCTGTTTATACCTATATGTTTATATAGTATGTTTTTGCCTATACTTGTTTTTATCATACATGCTTGACTAAATAAATATTATTATTATTATCATCATCATTATAAAGGTCAGGTACTATGCTTAGATTTTTCTTATGTGTTACTGGCTGTTGTGTAAGAAAAATAATGTTTTTTGATATTCTTGATACTGCTTGAAATGAGGAGAAATGGGTCCTTGGACTAAATTAAGCCTATGCAGCCTCTTTCTATTAATAGATTCTGTGGAGCTCCTTGTTTTCTAAGGAGCTCTAGAAGATGAAATGCGGAGAAGATGCCTAGAGCATTGCTAGAGAAAAATAAGAGACAATCCAATGGAACATGGGTAAGATCCTTTCTTTAATGGTTGTCTCATGACAATAAAAACAGCAAAATGTAATCATTTTTCTCCTTTTATCTGTTAATAGCTCTCTAGTGGTCTTGTTTACAGTAATTCACTCCTAGAGGAGGAGGAACTGGAGGAAAATCTACAAGAGAGAGCATGTAGTATGAAAACTACTCTGGCATCTCTTGCATAAAACACTGAATTTCACTCAGAATGAAGACTCTGGCTGCACCAATCCCTTATTGATGATGCAATCTGGTGCAGTTATCTGGATGAGTATGAACTTGCTAGTCTGAAGGAAGTAGGTCTCAATACTGTATATGTATTAAATTAATTCTTCTTGTGGCATCAGAATCTGTTTCCCTCCTGATTATGGTCTCCCAGGATACAACATACAATTGAATATAAATGATGGAATATGCTTCTTTGAGGAATAGGATAGTAATTCAAGACCTTAAAGAGTTCTCTTTTCAAAAAGTCTTCACTGCATCCAATAATAATAGACAGGTTGTCTTGTCTCCAACCTTTCTTCTTGGAGAAAGTTATTGAGAAAGTATTATGCTTGCAATTACAGAGGAACCTAGATGAAATGGATTATATGGATGTGTTTCATAATGGGATACAGCACTGATCATCTTTTTTGATGACTTCTGGTGGGACCTGGATGTAGGTTAGTATATCTATCCCAGTCCTTAATCTCTCTGTGATTGTTTATGCCATGTTCAGAGTAATTTTCTGAATCAGTTCAATATTTAAGAGTTGGGGGGTATATGGCATTGCATTGATTATTCTCTTTTTTTTATGACAATTTCAGTCAAGGAAGAGAGGGAGAAGTCTAGCTCAGAGTCTCTGTATTCCAGGGAATAGTTCTCCAGGGAACTATTTTCTCTCTGATCTTATTTAACATCTATATGAAACCACTGACATCATACATTGATTATAGAGTCAGATACCATCAAAAGACTGATGACACCCAAACAACTCCAGTCTACAGCAAATGGATTCTTTCCCAATGTCTGAAGGCTGTGGAGTATCTGGATGAGGTGACATAGTGACTAACTGTGGAGTGGCTGACTTGGAGTGACTCCAAACATCTGTGAAGTTCTGGATGGGGAAACAAACTTTGACTCAATCCTCATAAGATCAAATGACTGTTCAGTTTTAGGTGCTCTGGTTCTTTGGACTATCTATTTTTGTTTCTGCATAGGATCACACTTCGCTATAAAGCACTAGTGACTTGGAATCATCTTGGTCCCTCAACTTTTGCTGGAATACTAAATACTATGGACAGGAAAGTTTTGGCAAAAATCCGCCTTCTGTCCCATTTGTAACCATTCCTGAATGACATACCGTAAACATGTTCACTCATGTCCTAGTTACCTACTATACAACAATATGCTCTACAGAGGTCTGTCTTTGAAAACCATCAGGACACTATAGTGATCCATAATGCAGTAATATGAGTACTTACAATAGGACTAACCAGAGCAATTAGCGGGTTGATACCTACAAGAAAAGTATTTGGGAGGACGACTTACGGTCCTGGAGGCAACAGGACATGAGAGAGCGAGCTCTGCCTCTCACGTCTGAAACCCGCTTCTTGGAGGGCCCTTAGGGGCCGGGCAACCTCTTTTTGGGGAACCCGCAGTTTGAGGGCGGCTCGTCAGGGGCCACCGGCTGAATTCTAGGGCCGGGGGCCGATGCTGGCGTGCCCGAGGACCCTG
>JANHFO010005519.1:187572-200352 GCA_032468095.1 Pareas carinatus
TTGCTTTTAAATGTGTCCTCTGTTGTTTGTGTTCTGTTTATTGTCTCAATTTTATATGGCTGTACACCGCCCTGGGTTCCTTCGGGGAGAAGGGCGGTATAGAAATTTAAATAAATCAAATAAATAAATCAAATGAGTGGGAAGGTTAATAAGTGAAAAACCAAACTTTGCAAATTCTGCTACAAATTGCCTCTCGGTGTCCAAGAGTGATTTATTTATCTATTCTTGATTAGCATATCATCAAATTGTTATACCAGTTCTTAGATTTTTGCATGTCTAATCTCTGTAACTGAAGTATAAATTTTATCTTTGTTAGCATGTGTATTTGATTTTTCAAAAGTTCTCTGTTGCTGTCAATCCACTCTTCACTACAATGAAACACTCCTTCTAAAAGATATTCTTATATTATCTGTGAAAATATCCTTATGCATGAATCTTTATACTGATGTCCCTGAATTCCTAAAACTGCTCTTCAGAAAAGAAACTGAACAGATTATAGATGGAATTGCTGAGCACAGCGCTGTGGGGATTTAAACTGAAAATATTAGAACTGAAAATAGTTTCAACAACTTGAATAATATTAGCAAAACAATCATCACTGCAAAATACTGAGACTTTTCGCTAGGCAAAAAAATGTAGATAGAACCACTTCTAAGGCACTCTGCACAATAATTGAGAACTGGTACATTAAGCTATACTGTGGCATTGGTTTGTTGTCAGAAACTTGCTATGTAGTTAAAGGAATGTGCCAGAGATCATAAAAATGGAGCTTGTTTGAAGGTTGGCTTTCTTAAAATAATATTTCTAAATACATCCACAGCCTCAAATATATCCAAAATATTTAACATTTATTTTGACTGCAACATTGCATATGAATTTATTTTTAAAGAAGTAATTCAAATGAAATGTCCACATCTTAAAATAGCATTAGTAGTACAATCCATATTCAGTCAGTCAGTCACAACATTGATGGATTTCATCCAAAGAGAAGCTCCCAAAGAGTCCTCAGAAAAAATTATAAGTCAGTCCCATGTCATATTCAGTATATTTTACCTTATTTTTTAAGGGTTATATATCTGTGGGGGAACCACCAGCTAAACAAGGGGAGGGAGTAAAAAGGGAATTCCAGCATGGAGACACTCAGTGGGAGGAAACAACATTGACCAGACTAGTAAAGCAACTTATCTACTGATTTACAAAGAAATTAAGTCAGTCTGGTAAAATACTTGTAAAATAGGTGGTCAACAATAAAGAAACCACTCAAGAATATTCACAGAATTGCTCTGATTCTTTGTGCCTGGCAATGCCATTGGCTCTTCATGATGATTTACAAAGAAGGAACAAGTCAGAAACAAGCCCAAAATGTTCTCCAATTTCCAACCTCATCTGATCCCACAACTATTGCTTTTCTAGTCGTTGTATATTTCTGATCTGAAAGCACATATCTTGTATTCTGATGGAGTACACTTCCTTGAGTATATTGTTCTCTCAAAAGTTGTTCTGTGTTCATAGTTCCTTAGACCATTGCTTTTCTTAGGAGCAACTAGACCTTGTCATATGGCTACGTAGGGCACTAGTTACTAGATAAAAATTATGAAGTTTGTTATCTTGTGTTACCAACACACATACATCAATGTGTGCTCGCTTATGAACATAAGCTGCAATGTCAGCTTCATGCTACAAAATAGTATATTCTTAAATGATAATTTTATTATAATATTGCTTCCATTCTTTTCAAAAAGAAATATATAATTTTTGCAAGTGACAGACAGCATTGTGGGTGCTACCTTCCTTGTTCCTATCAACTCAGTTTGGTTTACTGCAATTTTTCCTTTATTTAAATACCCTTGATTAAGGAAGACTAGCTACTTTTTCCTCAATAAATCCAAATATCAGTATGCTCAAAACAAATTAATAAAGGGCACGATCAAATGTTAATCTAAAATTGTAAAATGATAATACACATTGACACCGGTAACTTGGAATACTCTATTGGTCAAAAGATTGCTTTAGCTAATAAGGTGTTTGGTCTCAAACCCATTGTGTGGCTGCTGTAGCATGGTGCTTAGTCACAACATACAGAGGAAGAATACTTTCAATGAGTTGCTTCTTTCCTTGCCTCTTGTCTTCTGTGGGCTTAATTTGCCACTTCTCTCTCAACATTAAGTGTTGCATCTATGTCCAGAACAAGTGATCGGAGTAAAGCATTTAATTCTAGTATAGCGCTATCCCCAAAGGAACCGCCAATGTCCCAGGTCACTCCCTCTTCCTGCCTCCAGTCGCAGTATGGTCCCACTACACCTCTGGCCACGAGCTGGTCTGGTCCTGCTCCGTCTCCGGTCACAAGCTGGTCTGGTCCTGCCCCACTTCTGGTCATGAGTCGGTCTGGTCCTCCTCCGCCTCTGGTCTCACTAGGTGAAGTCCAGACTGCGAGGGCTAAAGTCAACAAGCCAAAGAGCTTCCTTCCCTCAAAGATTATTAAGCGTCTGGAAGCTAGAACAGCTAAGGGATCTAGGTATATTTAGCCTAATGAACAGAAGGCTTAAGGGAGACATGATAGCAGTCTTTCAATATTTTGAAGGCCTGACACAGGTTAGAGGGAGTCAATTTATTCTCCATAGCATCTGAGAGCAGAACAAGAAGCAATGGGTGGAAGCTCATCAGAAGGAGATCCATCCTGGAAATATGGAGGAATTTCCTGACAGCGAAAAAGATTAATTAGTGGAACAGTTTGTCTTCCAGAGTTGTAGTGATCCATCACTGGAGGCTTTCGATCAAAAAAAAAAAAGGACAATCATTTGCCCAGGATGGCTTAAAGACTTCTTCCCGCCTTTGGACTAAAAGACCTCCAAGGTCTTTGGTACTTCCTACCTACTCCTTGAGCTATCTGTGTCCTGCTTACCAAATCGTATAGAGAAGACAGCATAAAAGAAAACTCATAGAATATCTCTCACTGCTTTCATGATAGCAATGACAATTAAAAAACAATGAAACAATAAAGAAAATGCTATCTTTTCATCCCACTGGGGATGTTCTAATAGCCCCTTTATGCCAGGGTTGAGGGGCAAATCAATTAATTTTGTCCCACAGCAACGGGAGGGGAGGGGAAACATAGAATTTCTGTTAGAAATGGAGTTAACTTCATAGAACTTTGGATTCAGAGGTTGGTTTGCTGCAGATCTTTCCTGACCCAGCAGGTAGAAGTGTTCTGATAGGTCGTTTAATATAAATACTGCTTTAAAAAAGATAATAAGGAATACCTTTTTTTAAAAAAATGGTGACATTTTAGATCTCGTTTTCTTATGCCATTTCATTAGCACTTAGAATTTTAATCAGCAGCAATAGCTAATCATGAAAAGCAATGTCATAAACACGTAATAGCTTCTTTTATACAAACAATGAAAAAAGGAAGAGTTTTCATTCAGCTCCTTTTGCTTTTTCCTCTGACCCAAACCCAAACTTGCACTACGCAAGAGTCAATCCCAGAAGCTCTGCTTCAAGGGACTTGTTGGCTTAGATAAGATGGCTATCTTGACATTTGAAATAAAGTAGTTATCTTAAATCTGAAGATGGGAGCTGCATATACAAATTCTACAATGTAAATATTGACAACAGTCTTCCAGCTAAAGACAGACATGCCATGCAGGCTGAACAGATTGCTGGTATGTTTTGTAATCCACTCACAGCAGAATAGGGTGCAAATTACAGATAATCACTGTGGGATGAACTGATTCACACCTCTCAAAAAGAAGATGCTGGTGTATACTCATTTGTTGTTGTTTTTCTGCTCCCCAAAAATTTTCTAACAAAGTTTACAATTTTAAAAATGTACCAAAACATGCACAAATATATTTGTTTTATAAAGTATAAGCAAAAGTATGAATTTTAGATGTAAAAATATATGAAAAAGGGTTTCAAGAAAACATGTGCTTCATACATTTTAAAGTGCCTTTTTGTGATCACCAAAAAAAGAATAGAGTTATGAACACAAGCAAATCTGATCGGAATCAAAAATAGATCATTTGATTACCCATTGAAAGTTCATTTTTAATTTTAAAAGGCCTCTTGGCACAGTGGGAATCTCCTAGAATGAATATATGGCATGAATTCCAGGAATATTTTTTATTGTTGTAGTAGAATAACAGTTTCCCAAAAGCCTGCCAGAGTTTTTCTCTGCCATGTCTTAAACTAAACAAAATCAAGGCAGGGATATCTTGAGTGTCTTTCTCATGTCCTCCTGTTTTTCAGTTTCTGAGTAATCTTTTCTGAAAATCACTACTAGTTGATTCTCTTGTCCCTTCTCCATTTCCTATTCCCAAAGCTGGGTAAGCAGTGTAAACTGCTTCACAACAAACAGCTTATCATTTTAAAAATGCAGAAAATGTATAATTCCAAATCAGGTATTATCTGCTTTCCAGTAAAGGTCAGACCCAGGGCATATCTACATTTGTGAGTAAGGTCTGAAATGACCTGGGTAATGACATACATTCTCACATTACCACACCACTACCTGCTCCTAAGGCATGAGAATTGAAGCCCTATAGCACAAAAATCCCTCAAATACTTCTGCATCCTTTGTTAACCATGAGGCAGATCGACAGTTAGCAATGCAAAAAACCATTCCTATGGACTTTCTCCTTGATCCCCAGTCCTTCACCCAGGCACAAGCTCCATATCTTATTCTGTTTTCTCACTCCTGACGTAACTGTAAGCCAATGATGGTAAAGCTTTTGAGCTCGGTGTATCAAAAATTAGAAAATTACCTAACTTAGCTCTCTGCTGGTGTGTCACATACTACACAACCTGAACAAAAGAGAGACAATGATCTATCTCCCCACATCTAGGCCACCCTGAACAGCTGCATGCAGCAGCCTCAACTTCAGTCCTAGTGCCACCATTGCCACTCAAAAAGACCACCTTGTGCCATTCCCAATCAGCTTTGGAGAACAACACAGTTGCTCCCATGGCTCACTGCTCTTCAGAATGTACTGCACACTGCTTACCTCAGGCAGTCTCCCTTTTCTATTGATCTAACCTTGCAGCCTACCTGAGGCTGCTCCGGGTTGCATGAGATGTTTATTTTCAAGTGGCTTTGGAGAACGCTCTTCTGCAGTCTCTGAAAACTGTGCATAAGCACCTCCTGTTCTCATGTGACTTTCAGAGACTATGAAGACCACCCAAGAGCTGATGCCATTCTTGTGCCGCCTTTGCGATCTCCAAAAATTGTGCAAAAATGGAACATGCTTTCAAGAAGGGTTGTCAGGTGTTGGTGAATGCTGGTATGTCATCCTAAACATCATGGCGTGTGACTTTTGACATGAATGTCATAGGTTTGCCATCACTGCTCTAATCTGACTGAATCAGTATGCTTTGTGTTTATCCACTCCATTCTAGCATGGTATTAGCAGCTTCCACAGGCTTCCAAAGAAGCTGGCTCTGGTCATCAGCTTTCTCTCCACCCAGCTCAATTGCAATCTGTCTGTTGTTCAGTCCCAAGGTGTCCATTTTCAGTGAAATTATATCCACACCACTTCTTTTAGCTGATCTATTTCTTGTGTCCTGAAAATATAGTTAGCAAGTAACTAAACCACCTCTGGGTCAATAAATACTATCTTAAATAAATGTGGCTTGTACAGTTTGAAATGTCCTAACTCTAGCTTTTCCAGCTGTTCCATGACAGCAGCGTCTAATCCATGAAGGATCCCCCCCTTCTTTGCCCATTGTAGCATTAGAGGAAGGAAACTATTAACAACTGGAAGAGAATTTGCACGATGTAATCCTTTTACCCATTTATAACTGAAGCAACTTCTGATGTTGACAATTTGCTTGGTAATTAAATACAAGGGCAAAACTATTAGAGAATATGGTTGTTCGGCATGAAAAACAATGCTGACTATGAAGAGGCTCCAAGTTGAATAATTTAATTTTAAGCTTCTATGCCTCAAATTAAATTTTAAGCTTCTGTTTCTCAAATTTAATTTTAAGCTTTCATTTCTTTGTTTCCAATATGAGGCCTGAAGAAAGATCTACTCTGCACCCTCACAGACCACTGGATGCAAGAAAGAGAAGCAGGCTCAGAAATATTACATCCTACTTGTTCGTACCAAGGAATATAATCCATTTAGGGTGTATCACTTTACTATAAGCAACTCACAGCTAAGAAAATCAGGCAGACTGTCCTTTGCTTGTATGCTTGCAACTAAGCAGATTGGTTTATTTGCCTATCCATCTCAGGAACTGAGATTAAGCTTCCTAATTCTGCATAGTCATTTTCAAATGGCAACTCATGACCCAGTAACCCCTGTTGTGGCCTGGCACCATCTTCAAGGAATGATTTTGCCAATCTAATTACTTTCTTTAATGATTAGCTTATAATAAGGCAGTGCTCCCATACTGTTCCATGAAAGTGGCTTATTAGCAACGTCTTTCTCATGCTGTTAAGGGGACGTTTTAATTTTGTTGAGCATGATACAAAGAAAGCAATTTTCATTCAGTGCACTGAGACAAAAATAACCATATTTATGCCCGAGATGTTTGGACACATTTGCTTAATTCTTCCTAGGATCTGGTGCTTGCCGGCTGCAGATGGTTGATAGTCCTATTCATTTTTTAATATAAGATTTAGACGTGAACAATCCAAACACAAAAATTAAAAGTTGTTGACCACAAACAGTTGCTTGGTACATCTGGGTAAGAAATGGCCCTTCCCTGCTGTTGACTGCAGAATAGCAAAAATGCTTCCTATGTTTAGAAACTATTCTTCCTTCAGGCAGAATTTACAATATTTGCGTTCTCACAATCCCCTGGTCTTCAAGGTTAGTAAACACAAGGTGGTTAGGTCTGGGCTGGCAAATCACATGCCGCTTCAGGGCACATCAGCAAAGAGAGCCAACACAGAACAAAAAGAGCCTTGACTAGTTTGATGTGTGTTAAGAATCTAAGAGGAACATGTTTTACTTCTTAAGAAGTTCATGCAGAGAATGAAGAAAGAACACTGTTGGTATTCCAATGTTGAAGTCTCAAATATTCAGCAAAAATTCCTAGGAAGCCCGTTGGGTTTAAGAGGGTCGTGACGAAAGGAAGAGTGAATTTTGTGACTAAGTAGAAGACAAAAGGGCAAACTGATAATTTTTAAGTCCAATCTTTGAGAAAGGGGTGGGTGCATGGTAAAGTGGATTACATCACTTACTTCAAATTATGATAAAGCAGCCTAGACTATATTTAAAGCTTTTCCCTCTGCAGAAGAATTTTCCTCCAAAATCCCAGGATAATTTTTTTCAACTGAGAGTGGAAATAGCAAAGAAGACCATGGAGGTTTCTAAAAGAATTTTTTATAGGCACTTTCTCAGTGTAGAATACTGTACCTCCATGACACATTTGGCCTCTTCACAGAAAGAGATTCACTTCCATACAACTGCATACTGTCTGTTTGGGGAAAGAAGAGGGGGCAGTCTGGGAGAGCAACAACCCACTGAATCCACTAGCAGAGAAAATGGTGGCAACTACGTCAGCATCATGTCAGTGATGCCATTGAAAGTACAGATAGTCCTCAACTTACAACCAAAATTAGGTCCAGAATTTCTCGTTAAGCAAGCTCTTGTTAAATGCGTCACACCCAATTTTATGACCTTTTTGCCACAGTTGTCAATTGAAATGGCTGCAGTTGTTAAGTGAATCATACGATCATTAAGCAAATCTGGCTTCCCCCATTGATTTTGCTTGTTGGAAGCTGGCTGGGGAAGCAGCAAAGGGTGATCACGTGACCCCAGGATGCTGCAACCATTATAAAAACATGCCAGTTATCAAGCGCCTGAATTCTGATCATGTGACCGTGGGATGTTGTGGCAGTTGTAAGCGTGAGTACTGGTTTTAAGTCACTTTTTCAATGTACAGTTGTAACTTTGAAGGGTCTCTAAATGAATGGTTGTAAGTTGAGGACTACCTGTACTTTGTGTAGGTTGCTGACCCCTTACCTATTAAGTGTGTTCCAGTGTGCCCCACCTGCTTGAGTATATAGCTATGGTTGCTGCATAGTCACATACACCAGATGTTTTCAACCTTTTTCAAGCTGCGGACCCCAAAACATGTCGTTGCTACATGACAGACTCCCATTCCCACAATTTCAACTAATTACTAATCAACAATTCATGCAAAAACATTTCCCAAATTTTTCTTAACCTGTCTGCGGACCCCCTGGCGACTTGCCACAGACCCCTAAGGGGCCACAGACCCCAGGTTGAAAACCTCTGACTTACATCATTGTGATTGCATGAAATCAAACATTATTGTAAAACAGGACTGAGTCTTCTTAGCTTTCCAAGATCACTTAACTTTCGATGAAGTCCTACCTTCTAACCAGCTGCGGTGCCACCTACTTTGTACTAAAATTTCCAAGTCCTTCATTTTAGGTCACTGTCACAAAGAAAAACTCACTTAGAACTCAACTTAGTGTCAAGGCATAATATATATTCTCCTGTTCAAGAACATGATGGATGGGAAAATGATAACTTCAGGAGCATTGTTGATAATGAGTCTGCAGTGTTCAGAGAAATCAAAGAACAGGTCATTCTAAAATAGTTTCCATGAAGATATCAATGAACATAAAGTGAGGAGCATTTTGTCCGTAAAAAGGAAGATGAGTTTATACCTCTGTACTTCGTTATCATTTACACTGGGGAGAACCTCAGGCTTGATGGGGGAGGGGTGCTATGGTATCTGAGGAGTTTGGGAACTGAGCCTAACATCTGCATGCAGAAAAAAATGAAGTCAGTGACTGTTTATTTCTTCTCAGGAGGTAGAATTTTGATTTTCACATGAAACAGGCCTGTGTGATATGGGAAATAGGCTTGATATACAAAATAAACATTTGTTTAATTAGTAAGTTCCTGAAAGAAACTGAGCAGTTGACAAATTTGGTGCAAAAAAACCCCTCTCATTCAGCTAACAAATAATCAATGTGACCAAGTTTCTTAACACAAAGAAATCCGAAAGCACTAAGCAGTTTGCAAGAAGCTGTGCTGGTATTATCAAATTTCCCATGCAATCACTGACCCTATTAATTCAGAGGGCACCTCCTGATGGTAGGGCAGTATTTCTGTTTGGGCAGAGTGTGCTGCTGGCTATGGAAGTGCTTCCTTTCGCTCTACCAAAATACAGCTAAGGAAAGGAACACTTGTGGCCAAAGCAAACAAAATGTGGAATGCATGGTTGCATTTAATTTGACTTTTTTTCAGGGAGAGAAAAAGGCTGAGCAGGACTGGAACTTCAGCCTGTGGGGGGAAAAAAGCAACTTTTTATTTTGTACCCAATGCTGCCCTGTCAGAAATTGCCTCTGAAATTGGTATTCACTAGAGGAGAAATATTCCTCCTCCTAAGGCAAATGGTAAATCATTTTTGGAGACAATGATGAGGAGAAAAGGATTAACCCCCTATTTTTAGCGTACTACAGTCTGCAAGCAGTCCTCAATTTACAGCCATTGGCTTACTGTTCATAGTTGCAATGACACTGATGACTTATGACCATTATATATAGTTATGTTTATTACAACATGTTCCTGATCACGTGATCAAAATTCCGACGTTTGGCAACTGACATGTACTTAGGACAGTGGCAGTGTCTCAGGGTCATGTGATCACCTTTTGCGACCATCTGACATGCAAAGCCAATGAGGAAGCCAGATTCATTGAACCACCGTGCTGCTAATTTAACAACTGCCGCGGTTCTCATGCAACAACATCAGCAAGAAAGATTGTAAAATGGTACAAACCTCACTCAACAAACTTCTCTGCTTAGGAAGAGAAATTCTGGCTTCATTTTTGTTGTAGGTCTAGGATTATCTGTAAACTTCTAAGGACCCATGAAATCCGACATTTCATACTCCACCTCATGTATCTATGAGTTGTGAATTTAGTGATGAACTTGCCTTTAGATTAATATTATGCAATTTTTATAATTCAAAAGTGATGGAACAAAGGCAACAGGTGAATAGAACTCCAACAGAAGGTAAATGAAATGAAACCTTTATCGTCATTGTACAACATGTGTACAATGAGATTGTCTCCCTCCATGTATTCCTTCCCCCCAACACATGCAGATGCCACTTTGTTACATTATTGTTTTTTCATTCAGGAATCTGACAGCCCACGGATAAAAACTGTTCCTCAACCTGTTTGTGTGACTGCCTATCCTTCTGTATCTCCTGCCTGATAGTAGGAAAGTAAAGAAGGGCTGACCAGGGTGTGAGTCATCCCTAAGGAATTTCCTCACTCTCCTGAGGCAACGGCCCTAGCGATGTCATTCAGGGGTCTGAGGGGACAGCCCACAATGTTTTGTGCTATCTTCACCACCCTCTGTAAGGTCTTTCTGTCCACGGCTGTCATGCCAGCATACCACACCGTAACGCAATATGTGAGGACGCTTTCGATGGTGGACTGGTAGAAGGAGGTCATCAGCTGTTGACCCACTTTATTTTTTTCACAAGACCCTAAGGATAAATATGGCTTGATTTAATTTAAATTAATTAAATAATGTTAGTCTGGTTACTCTACACGTATTAATTGATCCTTTTCTTCCTATTAAAAAGTTCAATGTGTTGGCAACTTTTAGAGGGGATCTAAAATCCCTAAATGTACCATATCCAAATCACCATGCTTTGTGTCTGAAAAAATGTGTTAGTCACAGATACCATTTTTAATGCTATTATTGTGATGGCCATGTGAAATGTAACTGATGCATAAGAAACTTGAGCATATTATCTGTGATGATAGCAGAGGGATTGCAAGTAGCCTAGAGACAGTCAGTGATATAATCCACAATACCAGGAAGTCGGAGAATAGTCTATATAGAAAAGAGTCAGGATATAGAATAGTGTTTTGCATTAAAATCTAAATCCTTCGCTTTAGGTTGACTGTTCTTCATTCAGCTACTGTGCTTCACAGTTGCTAAACAGAAATATGAAGAATAAGTATTATGCAATTGATATGTGATTGTGCTGAAAAAGCATATGCTTCAAGCTCAAGCCTGCAGAAATTTTCTGCATATTTGATCTCTTGAAAGGACAACATTTGGCATAATTTTATCTCAGTTGCAATATACTTGCTAAAATTTCTGGACAGTTGTACAAGATACAGACAAACCTGAGTCCTTGGAGGGGGGTGGCATACAAATAGGATAAATCAATCTATCAATAAATAAAAACTTACGTATTACAAGGAAAGATGGGACCATTTTCAGAAAGAGAAGATTAAGGATAGTTTGAAAAATAAAACACCACCAAAATACTGGCAAAGGGGTCAGGACAAAATACAGGCAAAGGGTCTCTCCCCTGTCCCAAATATCAACCAGCTTCCCCCTCCATGCTATTCACCAGCGTCCCTTACCTCATGAAGAAGTCAGGACTGGAGAGAGGTCAGCTGGGCTGCAAGCTCTGGAGCTCAGAATTTGCACGCTTTCGGCCAGCTGAAAAGCACTTCAGAAGCCCTTCCAGTACCACCCGTGCAGGAGAATTCTGAACCCTGGAGGCAGCCAAGCCACATGTGCCTCACTGTCTCTGCCATCCCGAGGAGCAGGAACCATACAACTATATCAAAAAAATTCAAATGATCTCCAGATTTTCTTACAGACTACCAAAATTTTCTCGCGGCCCACTGGTGGGCCTCAGCCCACAAGCTAGAGACCACTGATTCAAAGTAATGGCTATCACATATAAAGCCCTATGTGGCATAAGACCATCTGGCTGATGATCTTAACTGGGGCTTATTTTGGGATTAGGGCTTATATTATGAGCAACCTGAAAAATTATGTCAGGGCTTATTTTCTGGGTGGTTCTTATTTTGGGGGAAACAGGGTATTTGCAGGTCCGTGTTTTTCCCCATTGTCTCTGCTTTACCTCACCAGATCTAGGAGACAGGACATACTCCAGGTAGCTTCCATCAAACAACCCTTTTCTTGTTGGATCTTGGAGTCATGACTTTTCAGTGATAGCACCTGCCTTACAGAACAACATGCTCTCAGAGATTCAATTGGCTTCAACATTGTTACTGTTTCTTAAGGTACTGAAAATCTGGCTGCTTCTCTAGGCATTTGGGTCAGGAAGTTAAATGATCTTTGATGTGCACCTTTATGTATGCGAGTAGAGTTGTTGGTAATTCTTCAGTCCCAAGGGTTCTAAGGTGTGCAGTTTTTAATCCTTATGCGCTACCCAGATTCACCTGTGTGAGATGAGTAGCTAAATAAATAAATAGATATCTACAAAATGCAAAACCTCATATTTTTATTATACAGCTAAATGTGCCATCTCTGCAGTAAAGACCCAACTGGTACATTTGGATATTTTATCTCAAACTTATTATTCAGGAATCTCCTTAAACCAAAAACAAAGACAGGAATCGGTAAAATTAAACTTCTTTCCCCATAATCAAATGTTATGAAAACAGTATGGTTTTCTGAAATTCATTCATCACTGTAGAAATAACTCTAGACTTTGGCTTAGCATTTTAATTTTGTTGAAAATTAATAAATGCCACAATCCACATACCAGTGATGGCAAACCTTTTAGAGACCGAGTGCCCAAAGTGCAAACCAAAAGTCAGTTATGTATTGCAAAGTGCCAACATGGCAACACGCACACACACACCTATGTCCATCAGCAATCCCACACACATCTTGTGTTGCCCCCACACCCCCTGGTGACCCCTCTAGCTTTCAAGGGCAAACTAGGCCAGTGGTCGCCAACCTTTTAGCAAAATTCATAATTATAAATTCTGCGAACCATGAATATG
>JANHFO010005519.1:200452-212413 GCA_032468095.1 Pareas carinatus
ACACACAGAGAGACTGAGAGAGAGAGAGAGAGCGAGAGAGAGAGAGAGAGAGAGAGAGAGAGAGACTGCTGCCAATAGATCACAAATAATTGCTCCACCCACCATTTCACGTGGGTCGCTCACCACCTGCCGCCATTTCTTGCAGTGCTGCTGGTACCCCCAAACTTTTAAGAGCAAACTAGGCCTTCCATGCCCCCCTGGGCCCACCCCAGCTTTTAAGGTCAGCCCTTCTACAGCCCTCCTGGTGGCCTACCTTAGTTTCTGTGACCTGCTGTGAGCTATGTCCCCCTCCAGGTCCTCTTCTCTCTCACCTTCGACACAGACTCCATGCTATATTTGAGCCACTCAACTTACCCCAGATAGGGGAGGAAGGAAGCACTCCGATTGGACTGCTGTCCAAGGGGGCAGATAAAGTGGAGAGTAGGAGGGGAAAGAAAGCCCTGCATCCCTCTGGCTTGCTACTAAAGAATGCTTTTTTTACTTTGCTGGGGTGATGGCACGTGTGCCGACAGGCAGGGTTCTGAGTGCCACCTCTGACACGCATGCCAGAGGTTCGCCATCACTGCCATATACTGAAAGCTGTATCCACTTAGTTCAGCTTTTCACATACATTTAAAAATCAAACGCTTAAAACCCTCATGACTTCAGAGAATGAAAAATGTACATATATGTACATGTGTTTGTGTCTCTCTGTGTGTATGTATACATGCTGTTTTTTCAAGCTTGCATGCAGCAGAACAAATTAAAGATAAACGCAAAGAGAAGGCAGATGTTCAAAAAATATTCTCAATGTTCCTTGCAAAGACAAAATTATAGTGCCAACTACTTTGTAAGGATGGCCCAGCTAGCAGTCCTGCAACCACATACACAATGACCTCATTCTGAGACAAGGAACCAATAAAATGATTATTTAAGCTATCATCACCCTACTCACTATGCAAACTTTATCCTCCAAAACTATGTTAAGTGTAGCTTTTGGCCACCCTGGCTTATAATTTTAGATTACATTTCTTTACAGTTTTCAGTTCTTCCTGGAAAAGCAGCCCATGCAATATAGAGCTATAGATTATTCTGGTTAGCAAAGTGAAGGTGTTTTTGCTCAATTTAATAGTTTAAGACATTTTCGAATAGTTTATATGCAGAGACAGTATATACATATATAGAACAGGTCAATTATATCTCCAGAATGGCTATGTAAAAACAATACAAAATTACAAAACTTTTTGTAAACATATAAATTATCAATGCATACAGATATTTGAAAGAATAGATTAGATACAAGATCCTAGTTCACTGCCACAGACTATTAAGATATGCCAGTGGAAATCTTATAGGTTGGTAGCCTTTATCACATGTGACTTCTCACTCGTGCCTCATAATCTTTACAATTAATTTCCCATTAAAAGTACTTTTCATATAAGGAAACAATTTAAAACTTCCTGTCTAGGAATTGCATTTTTCTTGGTAGTGTTTGGGTGAATGGCTTTTTTCCCCATAATGACCAATCTAGTTTTATATTATTCTTCCTATTTCTGAACATTTTATTAGTGGTGTTACATTTTAAGTCCGATTTGAGACATACTATTTTTGGAAAACAATTTGAAAATATCCAATAATGTAAACTTCATTTTCCAAGGCAGGCATGCTTTGGATTAAAAAATGCTGAAGACCAAACGCAAGATTGTGACTTCATTGTGACTTTGAAGCTGAGTCTTTAAGATATATAACACAACACTTCTGATGTACATTGTTTTGTAAGACATAAAATCAGCTAAATCTTATTAGACTTTCAAAATAAATTATGTCCATTTCGTGTAAAATGTCCTTGTGCCTGTTGTGGTTGTTGCTGCTGTTGTTATTTTCATGTGGATAGAAATGCTAGATAGGCTTCAGGACAGCCAGATAATTACTATTGGACATAATTTCTCAAAAAATGGCATCGAGCGTTAGAAATCACAAGAGCAACGCTTTCAATAAAACCTGCCATTCTTTCCAACTTTGTGAGTTTGAAAGTGACTTTACAGAATCACTGCAGTGAGCTACAAATGATGTATGAAATGAAAAAATTCCTGCCCATGGCACAGAGAAAAATCTATAGATCTCTGCAATTTTTCTGTGTTGCTTGCTGCAAGGCTGAATTTGGTAACAGCATTAAACTATTAGCAAAGACATTTAATTCTTTTTTTTTTAATCAACACTGTTTGGGAGGGCTTATACTTTATTGATGTATATTATATTTATATTTTCCTTTTTGTATATAGAGGAAAGAAGTACTTGATGTCACTGAATTTCATTCATTATCATAATTCAGAACTACCTGGAAAGACTTGCAATATGTTGCATAAAGTCCATCTGATTCTCGGAATTTATTCAGTTTCAATTTTGGTATTGTTTCCTCTTCAGTAATTGGTTTACTGAGAGATTCCTTTTGTTGTTCTGCAAATGCCGCACGCTGTATTGTATCGAAATACTCCTCAATCTAGGTTTAATATTTGTTTACTATATAATCTGGAATAATATTTAACGAGTTCATTTGTTATTTCCTCTGCTGTGGGATACATCGAACTGCCTTCCCGAATGGAATTAATAATTCTTTCTCTTGATTCTTTTGCAGTCAATAAGCCAATATCTGGCAGATTGCTTTAAAAAAATTCTGCCTGGCAAAAACAAACTTTTTCTAAGTATTATTCACTTCTATTAAATCCGATAATTTACAAACAGTTTTCAATTCCCCCCATAATCACACCCCAAATTTACTTATTTTATTTAAAATATTTATGCAGTTGCCCTTCTTATACCAAGCTCTGGGCATCTCCCAATCAAGAATAAAAAGAATATCAATAATAAAACAAGATAAAAAAGCATATAAAAACCATTAGTCCCATAAACATTAGAAACAAAAGCTATTAGATTTGCTAAGTCAAGCTTCTGACATGCAGTCACCTCATTCCATTCCAACACTTGGAAGATTAAGACAGTAGAGGCCTAACAAGCTTCAGGGAAAGGGTGCTCAATAGACCATGGGCTACCACAGAAAAAGCATGCTTCCTAGCTCTCATCAAGAGACAATGTTTAAGGGAAGGAACTAGGAGTGTGCTCTTAACATGGATAAACTAATTATTTCTCCAGGGCTTGGCACGCTGAAGTCTTCCCACTGTTTCCTGTTGTATTCTTATCTTTCCCTTCTCTCTCATTATTCTATCATATCATTTCTTTATTCACACCCTCCCTCTCTGCTACTGCACTGTCATTGTCTTCCTACTGTTTTTTCCATCACCAGAATCCTCCAGTATGCCATCTCTTTTAGTCTTGCAATGGTTGCAACCTGATCTACCTGGTTGGGGCATTCCAGAGGCTGCAGGGGCACCAACAATATGGTCCTGGAGGTGAGGTTCTTGCAGTTGCATTCATTCTTTGTCCCTAATAGTGTTTTGTAAGATTTCATGACATGTTTACTCATGGTGTCTGCCATATCAATGATGTTAACATCTGCAGTGATAAAATGAGCTTATTATAATAAATTAGCTAGGAACATTATTATGGAAATGTTCCTTACCTAAGTGAAAGTTGTCACTACAAAATACAATTGTATTTACATTGTCATTTCTTAAAGGAACTACCCAGAAAATGTTTGCCTTGAAAATTTAAATTCAGGTAGTTCTCATGTTACGATCCCAATTAAGCCCAAAATTTTCACTGCTAAGCAAGACAGTTGTGAAGTGGGATTCACTTCATTTTACAATCTTCTTCACCACAGTTGTTATAGATTAAGTGAATCACTGCAGTTGCTTAAGTTAGTAACACCGTTGTTAAGTGAATCTGACTTTCCCATTGACTTTGCTAGTCAGAAGGTTGCAGAAGATGGTCCCATGATCCTGGGATACAGCAACCACCATAAATACATACCAGTTGCTAAGCTTCTTAATTTTGATCGTGTGATGGTGGGGATATGCAACAGTAATACGTATGAAAAAGGCCATAATTTACTTTTTTCCAGTGCTGTTGTAACTTCAACCGACACTAAATGAATGGTTATATGTAAAGTCCTATCTGTAATAGGAAATCTGCAAGTGTTTCTATTTTTTTTGCCATTCTCTGTTTTCCATTTCTTTGCCATTTTTTTTTTGCCAGAAAAAGTCTTTATCAATTAAAACAATCCAACAACAGTAAACATCTACTTAATTTCATAGCGGTTTTAATGCGGGATAAAGTAGGAAAGTTGGTCACAATGTCATAACGAAGGAGCCAGAAAGATTTTAAAAAAGAGATAAAACAGAAAATAGGAACAAAGAATAGTCAACACAGACCAGAAGAAATATTTCTCTACAGCTGAGTACTCTGGGGATGGCTCTCTCTTAAATTATCCAGACATTAATTATCACAGTATTTGTCAAACGCACAGTAACTGGGATTGTTTATAGATAAGCGTGATACTTAAATTTTTAATTCAAAACAGTGCATTTTGCATTAGATAAAAGTTGCTCAAATGAATGCTTTAAAAATGAACATAAATCCTAATTCTTGAGTTTAATTTATACAGAATTCATTCTGATTTTCTATTAAAATAGTTTCTGTAAATACAATCTATAACTTAGGATAACTATTGGAACAAATATCAATTGGACTCTGTGGTTTGTGTGCATATGATGCCAGGTTAAAATATTAAAAATGTAAAAATGAAGGAAGGGAAGGAGGGAAGGAAGGAAGGAAGACTAAAATGTTGTTTTCAAAGAGTTTCAGGGTAGATGTTTATCAAAGGCTCTGTAGAAAACAGACAGATCTATCAATCAAAGGGCTTTCCTTCCTGCACACCCATTTATATTTGTCATTGTCCAAGTCTGTATCTGTGATAGAAGTTGGTTGCAGGGTGTTAACGTTGTCCTCCAGCTTAATGACCCCTTCACCGAAAAATGTTCTTGTAATCAAGCCTCCTTAGCCTTTGTGGTTTTTCCTTTCTCATAAGGGAATTCTACATGCAGCACTGCAATAATGCATTTTTGTGTTCAACAACAGCATTATGTGTCTGTACAGAACAAGCAATAGTACAGCAGAGTCTGCTTTATTAAGGGTATAGACTGAAATGTTGCAAAATATATCAGATATGGTATTTAAAAGACTGTTTAAGAGCTGTACATAAACTTCATGTGAATGCACAATATGCCTGTGTATAAATGTATATACCTGTATATAATTGTAAATAATTTTTTGCATGGATACGACATAATTAGATGCTACATAATATTGTGCCTATGACAAAATATGAGTATAAATACCTGATTATCTTGAGTTTTGTTTTTCACTGCTTGCTTTTACCCAACAATAACAAAGAATCCATCACTATGTTTTATTAATTGCTTTCTTCCATAGCTACCACTTATTTCACAGATAAGCTGCACAAAAGATTAATGAGGAAGGGGTATAGTCCACAACCTATGTTATCTTGAATACCATTCTTACAATAGAAATACAACAGAGTTGAACTTAGAATAAGAGTGTCTTTCAAACAAAATTCTATAATTATTTGGGGTTTTTTGTACAGAATTAAACACTAAAATCAGATAGCTTAATAACCCCAGAAGATACAAGATCAGTCTTTCTTAAATCTGCAGCCAATTTGATGCACCTCTAACAATCAGATGATTTAAGGATAGGTGTGATTAAACCATTCTAACAGATGGTTTGGTAACTGGAATCTCAAGAGAATTTTTCGTTATACTGTTATTATTGCAGAAAGACCTTATTTATTGATAGTTTGGGGCAAAGGCAATCATTTAAAGTTACAATGAAAAAGTAAGTGGACAACCAATGGTTGAGCACTTATGACTTCTGCAGTTACATTTTCACAAGTATAGTCAGTATGCATGGTCCTGTGTTTGTCTTGTTTTCTTCCCCCCTACACAGAATGGAGAGTTTGTCTAATCAAGCTATCTCTTTCTGAGCTGTTTTTCTCCATAGTACCAAAAAGTGCTAACTGCTAGCTAATAAACTCAGTGATGTATCCTTAATTAGTCGTCTTGCAGCTGTTGCCTGTAACTGACAAGATTTTAACCACTTTCATACCTTCTTCTTTTGTTTGTTTCCTAAGCAGCTGGGGGGAGTCATAGTTGTGAACACACTAGGCAAACTAATCACTAATCATTCCTTTCAATATGTTTGCTTGCTCGCTTACTTACTCTCTTGTAATCCCTTCCTCTCCAATATATGGAAGTAGAAACATTAATTCTATTCTTGCTGCAGTTAGTTCTTGACTTCTGGCCAGAATTTGGTAGCTAAATCATGTAGTCATTAAACAAATCTGGCTTCCACAATTGACTTTGATTGTCAGTAGCTGACTGGGAAAATGTTCATTTGACCATAAGATGGTGCAATAATCATAAATGCAAATTGGTTACCAAGCACCCGAATTGTGGTCATATGACCACAGGAATGTGCAACAGTTGGAACTTTGAGGACCGGCCCTAAGTCATTTTTACTGAGGCTGTTATAACTGTCATTAAATAAATAGTTTTAAGTCAAAGACTACCTGTAATTATCCCAGTTCTAGTGTGAGCATTCTAAAGGCTGGATATAATATATAATAATGTAACATTCCCCCTTTCACCCACCTTACTCTTGAGTTGACTTAATAACAAAAATAATAATTTAAAATTGGTAGGTCACCCAACCCTCAGTAACTGTGTGTGCTTGATAAAATATTTAAAAACAAAGAATGGATACAAAAACACAAAATATAGCATAAGACAAAAGGGGGGGGGAATAAATTAAGAAGGTGGGATAGAGGAAAATAAAGGGACATCAGTTGTTCTCACCAAAGGCCAGGTTTTTAAGGCCCTTCAAAATACTGGTAGGATGGAAGCTGTTTGAATCTTGGGAGAACCTCATTCTGATGCCTCCAGGAACCTGATAGGTGGTATCGATCAATCAATGTAACCCATAGCATGCCAACCCTGCCAGATTGACCTGGTCTTCTATGGGACACAGTTTCTCAAATAACCAGATGCTCTGCGATGGTAGGATTGTATAGGCAGTAATCAACACCTTGAATTGTATCCAGAAGCAAACTGAGAACCTGCGCAATTCATAAATCAGAGGCATAATATGAACACATCTATGCATGCCCATCACTGCCTGTGCTGCTGCATTCTGGACCAAGCGAAGCTTCCAGGTGGTCTTCAAGAGCAGCCCCGTGTATGTTGCATTACAGTAGTCAAGCCATGAGGTGACCAGGACATGCATGGCTGTCTGAAGTCCATCCCCCCTGACTTCTGATCTAGGAAAGGACAGAGCTGGTGCGCCAGATGAAGTCTTCAGTGGATGAAGAAGAAACTCAGGAAAGATCTAAGAATACTAGACGGCAACAAACAAGTAGACTAATTTTATGTATATTTTTATTGCCATCTGATGGCTGTCCAGAGGTTTACAGGACAAGATTTGCTTTGATACTAGGACAGACCCATTGGCTTCTGGGTATTCAGATGATTCCCTTTTCCAGCTTGATAGAAGATAACTTGTCTGCTGCATAACAGCAATACACAAACTGTTTGTTCACCCCTCTTTTTTACGTCTAAATAGGATAAACGCTACAAAAACATAAATATATCACTTGTGAGCCTTTTCTTTTTAAAGATAAATTGAAGTCAGGTTAACATCTTTCTGAGAGGCAGAAGAACATACCCCAGAAGCAAATTAATAGAAAATAATAAAATAAACTGTTGATACTTTACTACTTATTAAGCTACAATTATAAGGTTAAAAAAATATCACTATATTACATTAAACAAGAAGTGAAAGAGACTGAAACTGAATTCAGCTAAGGATATATATTTTTTATGCTAGGAAAGAGTTTAAAGTGTTATTATTTTATGAAGGTTGATACAGCATAGGAGTCTTCACTTATTTAGCTGGAATTTAAAAAGTTAGCTCTCTGACTTGATATAACATGGTTTAGTAATATCTCAACAGAGGAAGTATTTTGTTTTTTTCAGTGCCACTAATCTGGAGTTTAAAGGTAGAAACATTAGACTTATGTCTTAAAGAATAAGAAATTCTAAAAAAATCATGCATGGTAATATAATTTAATGGATAGCGTTTATGTGCAATTTTAGTTACATTCACTTGCTTATATTGTACATTAATTTTACTTGAGGAAAAACCGTATAAATAAACCACCCAGAGCAGGGATGGGAAATTAATTTTCCCAAGGGGACCACATGAGAAATTGTGATTATTGTGGAGGGTTGCTGTCCCCACCACCTGCTGGTGCCCTGCTGCCACCTTCTCGCCACCCTGTAGCTGCCCCACCGACCACTAAATCTTGTCCCTCCCCACCAATGCTTCTCCACCTCCTGCCACTAATGTGTCCATGCCACACCTCTCCCTTCCCTTCCACCTTTGCTGACACTGCAGGCCAGAAAGGAACAGCCGAAGGGCAGAATATGGCCCAGGGATTGTAAAATTCCCAGATCTTACCCAGAGTCACTTAAGTGGGATAGGTAGTGTAGAAATTTGATAAATCAATACAAAAATAAATAAACTTGTTGAAGTTTTATGCATGTTAAAGGGATAGAGACCAGGAAGCCCTCAAAATTAACTCTTGTTTTCTCCCACAAAAATGGCTAGATGGTTGTAAGCTTGCTTCCCTAACCTCAATATTTATTAGCATAATAATGCTGATTCCTTAGTTGCTGTAAGAAAGCTTGAGATCAGATACGCTGAACTTTTCAGATGCACCAAATAATGAAAATGGTAATAGCTGCTTGAGGTTGTTCTACAAAGAGAGCCAATTATTTTGGCTAAATGTTTTTGAAACAAATGCGAACCAGTTAAGATCTTTAAAAGTTTTTTTCTGACACTGTTATAATCACTGCACATTTTGCAAATAGTTCTCGTATTAATTGATTGTTTACCTGTTTGCATTTGGTTTTGTGTTTTCTATCTCTAAATCAATAAAAAGGTAGCTGTTTTCCTTAACAATTCCCACAGAGTCCGAATCTATTGCAAACTCTGCTTGCATTCTCAAAGCATTTCGACACCACGTTAGGATAAACTTTGAAGTTTTAAACAGCTACTTATTAAAAAAGAGGAAACTGAAACAATAGTGCTGAAATTATAAATGTTATTTACCCACATATGGAGTCACATTATTTGAAAAAGTCTAAGAAAAAGCATCAGGAAATAGGATTTTTCTTAACCTGCTTTTTTATTTTACTGAAAGTGATAATCATTAAGTAGAGCTGCAAGGTATCCATTAATCATGTCAGTTACGGCTATCCTGACGTTCTGATTGACTGCTCTCTACTAGCTATTTATGCTTTTTAAAAAGAAAAATGCAGTATGCCTTGGACTGTGTTTCTCTTTCCCACCTTCTCAGAATCAAACATAGTAGATCAAAAGAAGAAAACAAAATAAGAGAATATTCAGAAACTAGATTTTCCAGACAGCACATTTTGCATGGCAAGACCTACAACATAGTACACCTTATAAAATGTATGCATTTGTTATTTAAGGGCACGCTGCAACAATGCTGCTTTAAAAATGAGTCCGAAGACTTGTTTTGGAGTTCATTCACGTTGGTGAAACTAACTTGTGATGATAAAACTGTGCTCCTCTAGCTCAGGGGTGTCCGACCCACTTTCACTTCGGGTAAGTGCTACTCACCTTGCGACGGCCCACCCTCTTCCCACCCCCACTGCGATCTCTGAGGACATCTCCACAGACCCTCACAGACCCCATTGTGGACCCTCGCCACGGCCCCCACCAATCCAGCCATGGCCACCGATGATGACCCCACGGCCGAAGATCCCCTACCCGTACTGTCACCCCCACTTCCACGAAGCGCCTCGCTCGCCGCCATGTCCGGCCCGCCCGTTTGACATATATGCTCAAGTTACATGTAGTCCTTCACTTACGACTATTCATTTAGTGATTGTTCAAAGGTACAATGGCATTAAAGAAGTGACTTACAACTGATCCTCAGGATTATGGCCATCACACTCCCCATGGTCACATGAACAAAATTTGGCAATTTGCATGTATTTATGATGATTGAAACGTCCCCGTTCATGCGAACACCCTTTGCAACTTTGCCAGCTCGAATAATGAGGAACTGCAGTGAATAACTGCAGGGATTCATTTAGTAATTATGGCCAAAAAAAAGGTCATATAATCAGGTGCAACTTCACCACCGCCAGAATTTCCAGCAATGGAAACTCTGGCCTCTGTTGTGGTCATAAGTTGAGGACTACCTGTAAAGCTTGCTGGATTGGGTGGAACTGACTTCTAAATAGAAAGGGCAGAGTTCTGCTCGAACACTTTTTATCGGCTCAGGTTTTAATGGATTGTACTTTGTTTACTTCTTAACTGCAGGCTGCTTTTGCTGCTTTTATTCCTTCTGCAGTGGTTTTAGTTCACTGGTTTATTGAATATATATTTATTATTGTGAATGTTGCTGTATCCTTGCTTTTATGTCATCTTATGCAAACTTCTCCCCTCTCCAAATGTGGAATATGAATCTTTAAGATAAATGTTCTGAAATTGAATATCTCTAGGACTGGCTTCTCCATGCAGTTTTGACCTGCCCAATGTATAGGTCTCAGAAAATATTTCCCTAATTCTCCACCTTTGTGAAGTAAGAAGAAGGAAATCTGCTAGCTGCTGGTTTTCCATAGATATCTTTCCCTGTGGAATGCTTTCCCCTTGAAATCCAGTCAAGTTTATCAGGTTTTAGGAAACAAATGAAAATTGAGTTAATTAAAGGAGTCTTTGTATTATGAATGTCATCATTTGTTTGCATTTTTTGTCTGATTTTATGATGGTTTTGTCCAGGAATTCTGGATGGGAAATTCTAGAAATTAAAGTACACACATCTTAAAGTTTCCAAGGATGAGGATCCCTGATTTTGTCTTTTTGAATTGTCTTCATTGTCTATTTTTAATTCTTACTGTTGGCACACCTGTGGAAATTAAGAGTTGTATGACTATGGCAGGTAGAAATCAAATACCATTGAGAAAATGCAGCTAGGCTTACATTTTTGCCTATGAGGTAAGAAGGTAGGTTAAATCATGGAAATGGCATGGGCAACATTTTAAAACACTCTAGGACATAATCCCAGTCTGAATCTCTCCCATGTCTGTTGGCAACTTTTCAATTAAAGAAATAAAAGCAAAACAGAGCTGCAGAAAATGCTCTTTATGGGTCTCCTGTGTAACACTTAATTTTGCCCTAAAATATGCCCAGAGCTGCTATATAATTAGTGAGACCTTTCCTTAAACTGCCAATCTATCTAGGATTTGGATCAAAGCTTTTAAACATGAGGTCCGGTGTGCTAGGGGGATTAAATGCTGAATTCTAACTGAGGACTCAGATTCAAAGAACACTGAGATATTTGAAGCTCACCAGATGATTTGAGGGCTTCTTACTCTCTCTCAATTTAATTTATACTAAGGGCTATTAAATTGGAGTGGTGACGAAGGAATATATATTGTATGTATGTATATATGCACGTGTATACACACACACACACATACTGTATATGTATATATTTTGCACATGTGTGTGTGTGTGTGTGTGTGTGTGTGTGTGTGTGTGTGTATACACTCTGTTTTTGTAGATTTTCACGAGTACAGGTATGTAGGTTCTGGTGTGTTCTGGTCTTTTCCCGTGTAGAGTGGAAAATCTCTTGGCGATGTTTCGGCAAGATCTCACTTGCCATCTTCAGGCTTGATAGTATATATACTATCAAGAAGCCAAAAGCACCAGCCTGAAGATGGCAAGTGAGACCCTGCCAAAACGTCACCAAGAGACTCTCTATCCTACACGGGAACGGGAAAAGACTCGAACACACCCAGATCTACACTATATGCTAGTGCATATATATATATATATATATTATAAATTATGTTGCAATCCCTAGTACGGCCCCTTAATGGGAGGAGGCAATGTCTCCTATTCTGTCCTTCAACT
>JANHFO010005520.1:18891-29360 GCA_032468095.1 Pareas carinatus
ATGCTTTAGACTTTCCATACCTCATGTCCTCTGGGTCATAATCAGTATTTCTGACAAAATGAATAAATTATATTTCAACCGAGGTTCCCTTGGTGAGATCAAGATATTCATACAGTATATCGGGGAGAACAGTAAACCGCTGTCATTAATGTCAAAGATAGAAGCTGAATTGCCATTGTCTCTGAAGAGGCTCAAATGCCAGCATGTAACAGAAATTAATTACCAGAACCTGTTAACGCTATGAAATTTATAATAAAATGTACTTTACAAATTACATGAAAGTTGCATTATGTTTTTTCTTTCACTGACCTCCTGTTTAATCTTTTCAGGCAGTAAACAAAGCGATACAATTTAATCCAAACTCAAGTGGTATTATTCAAGTGATGCTTCCTGTGTAGATATGGGGTTAACATTTTTTGCAAAAAAAAAGGATTAAAGACATCACCACCTCTGAGGGGATTAATTTGTGATGTCACCGGCGTGTATAAAAGTAGGGGGCCCTACTGGGGTCAATAAAAGTTGCTGGATTCTGCCATTTCCACATCTCCGGGATCATTTGAACGGCTAAGAAGACTCTTTTCAGAATGGATGCTACTATTGCAAGTAGTCTTATGCCTAATTTTTGAAGCCCCTATTTACAAAATTTGGGTCTATAACATTCTTGTCTTGTGCTCTTTTAAAGTTGCCGCTTGGGCGGCGGCCGCTGGCCCCGCCTGCGCTCGCGGCAAATCCACAGGGCCGGCAGTCTCGGCGCTGCCTGCTGGCGCAGGTGCCGGCAGGTACGAGTGTCGATGAGTGGCTCCGGCGCCGCCTCCTCCTCTGAGTCCTTGCGTGCGCTGGCCGGCTCCTCCACACCGACCCTTGGCAAGGCTGAGGTCGGCATGTCTGTCGACAGAGCCTCGGGATCATCCGCGCCTGCGCCCGGTGCAACAGCCGCCAGCGCAGCCGTGCAGGCGCCGGATGGGCCGGCCACTGCCGGGCCTGTTGCTGGCGGTATCGGGGCGGGGGCAGGCGCTGGGGTCACCTCCTCCTCCTGCTCTGGCACATTGGACTCTTCTCTGGGCTCCGTGGCCCGGGCGGGGGCCCGAGCCCTAACAATATCCCTCACCACAGGGTTCTTTCCCCGGGGTTGCCGGTCTGAGTGCTACCGCTGAGGTTGTTGCTGGTGTAAATTGTGTACCAGGTCGGGTGCATCGAGCTGGTTCACGTCCTCCCAGAAGAAGGTTTCGGGGTCGTGCCCCTCCCAAGCGGCGAGGTATTGGAATCGGCCCTTCAGCCACCTGGAGTCCTGGATGCTATGCTTCTGCCAGGTGGGCACCCAGAGATCAGGTGACGGAGACAAGCGGGAGGTCGTAGGGCGATGTGGGCTGGACCGGGAGCAGTAGGAACTGGTGGAAGGCGGGGTGGACTCGCAGGGACCAGGGCAGCATCAGGCGATAAGCCACCGGGTTGGTGACAGCCTCCACTGGGAAGGGACCCAGGTAGCGGGGCGCCAACCTCTGAGCCGGGACGTCGAGGGGCAGGTGTTTGGTTGACCGCGAGTGGTGGGGTATCGCATCGGATCTGCCGCTGGTTCAGTTTACGGGCAGTCTGGAGAAAGTGCAGGGTCCAGTGGTCTGTCTGGACCTGGACCTGGTGCCGGGCCCCCTCCAGGTAGTGTGGCCATGTTTCAAAGGCCACCTTAATGGCTAGAAGTTCCTTCTCCCAGATGGTATAGTTCCTTTCCGCGGGCATGAGCTTCCGGGAGTGGTAGGCGCAAGGGTGCAGCGGGCCGTCGGGCTCTTGGGATTGTAGTAGTACAGCCCCTACTGCAACGTCAGATGCGTCGGCGTCCACCACGAAGGGGTGCTCAGAGTTCGGGTGACGAAGTATCGGTTCTTGGAGGAAGGAGCGCTTGACCCGGTCGAACGCCTGTTGTTCTGGCGACCCCCACTGGAAGGGGACCTCCTTTTGCAAGAGCCGCATGAGCGGGGTGGCCAGAGTGGCAAACATGGGAATGAAGGTGCGATAGTAGTTGGCGAAGCCCAGGAACCGCTGCACATTCTTGACGCGGCGGGACGGCTGCCAATCCTGGACGGCGGAGACCTTGTCATGCTCCATCGCTAGCCCCTCAGGAGAGAGCTGGTGTCCCAGAAAATCAATGGTGCACTGAGCAAACTGGCACTTCTCGAGCTTGGCATAAAGCCGGCTGTCTCGGAGTCGTTGTAGTACCACCCGCAGGTGCTGCCAGTGTTGCTGTAAGTGGGGGGAAAAAATGAGGATGTCGTCGAGGTAGACGACAACGAACTGGTCCAACAGGTCCCTGAACAGATCGTTCATCAGATGTTGGAATACCGGTGGGGCGTTGGTAAGTCCAAAGGGCATGACCCGGTATTCAAACTGCCCGTAACGAGTCCGGAAGGCGGTCTTCCACTCGTCACTTTCTCGGATCCGCACCAAGTTGTAGGCCCCACGCAAGTCTAACTTGGTGAACACCCGGGCTTCTCAGAGTCGGGCCAACAATTTGGGTATGAGGGGTAACGGGTAGCGATTCCACACCTTGATCGCGTTTAGCTTGCGATAATCGTAAACAAGGCGTAAGTTCCCGGATTTCTTTTTCACGAACAGGACTGGGGCAGCGACCAGTGAGGTAGACGGGCATATGAAACCACGGGCCAGGTTCTTCTCCAAGAAATCTCAGAGCGTGACCAATTCGGGTTCGGACAGGGCGTAGATGCAACTCGCCAGTATCGGGGCATCGGGCAATAAGTCAATGGCACAATCATATGGGTGATGTGGGGGTAGCTGGTCCGCTTCTGTTTCAATGAAGACATCGCCAAAATCCTGGATCTTCGGGGGCAGTGACGGTACGCTTGTGGCTCCGAGCTGAGCAACCTCGTTGGAATGGGTGTGGCGCGCGCATTGGTGTCCAGCGAACACAAGCAGGTTTCGCGACCAGTGGATCATGGGATCGTGCTGCCGCAGCCAGTCTACTCCCAGGACAACGGGGAAGTGCAACCCAGCCGTGATAAGGAATTGGATGGCCTCCACGTGATTGTTCACCCGCATAGTCAACTGGCAGGTTGCTCGGGTGATGGGGCCTGCTCGCAGGAGATGCCCGTCGATGGTCTCTACGCGGAGTGGGGAGTCCAGAGTTTCGTAAGGGACGGACCACTCTCGCACAAAAGTCTCATTGATAAAACTGATGATTGCCCCCGAGTCGATGAGGGTGTCGTCCGACAACTCCTGTCCCCGGTCAGTCCAATGCAGGTGGGTCTGCAATACCAGATGAGGGGGGAGGCAATCTTCGGGAGGGAGTGATTCTGGGCGCTGTGGAGAGGTGGTCCGATTGGTAATGCCCCCCCAAGCCGGACCTTACTCGTTTCCCGGCTGTTTGCCCCGGGCCGGACGGGAAGGAGGAGGGACACATCGTTTAGCGAGACACATGATTGAATAGTGGCCAGGACCCTCACAGTATAAACAGAGGCTGAGGTGCCGACGTCGCTCCTTCTCCATGGGGGAGAGCTGGGGCTGAGCTGCCTCCAGTTTCATAGGCTCTACTGGGGCCACGGCCACTGGTGGTGGGGCCATGGGTGGCTGCACCATGGTGTGCGCCGCCGATGCCGGCGTTGCTGGAGCCAGGCCTCGATCCGCAGGCAGAGTAGCGCTAATACATCAAAAGTCCCCGGTGGGTCTACTCGGGCCAACTCATCCAAGATCTCTTTGGATAGCCTGTCCTGGAAGGCATCCATCAAAGCCACCTCATTCCAGGTGGAGTCCTGGCTAGTCAGCCAGGAACTCTTGTACATAGGTCTGGATGGGGGAGCTCCCCTGCCGTAGGTCCTTTAGTCCCCGGCAGGCAGTTTTCACCTTCAGGGGGTCCTCGTACATGAGGCAGAACTGGGTACTAAACAAATTTAATCTGTTGACATTGTCCCTAGAATGTTGGAATGCTGGCCATCGAATTTAGACAGAAAGAATTCAGATTAAAAGCTATAGAATTCCTTATTTTGTCACTAAGACGGTTAAAACTTCTAATTAATTTTTTTAAACTAATCATGTCCCCAGACACTTTGGGTTTTAGTTTCAACACATCTTATCTGAAAATAGGGCTGTGGCCATGTGCACCTTATCTATTAGGTCTACATATGCTTATCATGATGGGCTTAGGCCTACACATCATATCCGACTAGGGCTGACCTTGTGACCCATGCACCACGTGGGTTTGTTTATGCACATCACTTTCGGGGAAGAGGGCCATGCACGTCATATCCGGTGGGGTGGGGACTGGGCACATCACTTCCTCTTAGGGGTGTGACCTGGTGACATCAGCACCACAAGGGGGTTGTTTACTTTGATGACATCACTGATCAAAAGTACTGATAATTTTCATTACTTTTTAGTATACACTATATCTACTCCCATCACCAAAGCTCCGCAGCACTTGCCCTGCTAGCAGTCCATAGCGCTCTTGCGCATACTGCTTTACTGTCCATAGCGCTCTTGCGCATACTGCTTTAAAAGCTGCCTGAGACTTGCAACTTCTTGCTGGTTCCCTATTCACTTTATTGGAAGCCACCAGCAAGTCATAGTCACATCAGGTCCCTGCTTAACAACTCTCAATTCTTGCTTAATGATAGCAATGAGAATTGCCATCACTAAGCAATGTGGTTACATGATGTCACACTTTATGACTGCATTGCTTAGCAATGGAAACTGCCATTGTTACACAAGGAATATATGTATTAATATTCTCAGCTAATTGTTCCAATACTTGGAGCAATGCATATCCCTAAAAGCTTTTGTTCTAAGGATAAATCTTTGTTGATCCATTAATTTCTGTTAATTAGTTTCTGAAAGTTGTTCGTTGTGTTTCAAAATAGTAATTGGAATAGTACATTTTTCAACAGTATTTCATGATTGCTCAGTGTCTTCAAATTGATCATTTAATTTGCTTTGCTGTTTTTCCTAGGCTGCCCTGATTGCCTTTTTTGGGGGAGGAGGGGACGTTTGGAAGCAAATTTGAGAGACATCAGTATGATTCAATCATCACAGCCATTTCCAATCAGAATTATTCTGTAATATAATTCTCTGTATCCTCAATTTATATCTCCTATGATCTGTATACCTCACTATGAACAAAAATGGCTCAGTATAATTAGAAAAAAACTAACTCATGCAAAAAGAAAGAAGTGAATATGTTGCCCTAGGAATAGCTGTCATTATCCCAGTACAGATAATGTACTTAACTTACAAACATTCATTAGTGATTGTTCAAAATTACAATAGCACTGGAAAGCAAATTGTGACCAGTTGTTAGAATGCAGTATTGACGACTAACTCTGCCCAGTTTGGATTCGATTCTGACAGGCTCAAGGTTGATTCAGCCTTCCACCCTTCTGTAAATGAGATCCCAGATTGTTGGGGGCAATATGCTGATGTTGTAAACCACCTACAGCATGGGTGTTAAACTCAATTTCATTGAGGGCTGCTGTCATTCCTGCCTCCCCCCTCCCCAAATGCCTCTCTGGTGAGCGTTGCTGCCCCCGTGAGCATTCCACTCACCTCCAGAGTGGCCCCATGGATCAGATTCAAGAAGGCCGCAGGCTGGATCTGGCCTGCGGGCCTTGAGTTTGTCCTCCCTGATCTAGAAAGTGCTGTAAAGCACTGTGGGTATGTAAGCCTATTGCTATTTTCAGTTATGACTATTGCAGTATCCCTATGGTCATCTGATCAAAATATGGATGGTTGGCAATCGGTTCATATTTATGATGGTTACAGTTGCTTACGGTCATGTGTTCACGGTTTGTGATCTTCTGACAAGCAGAGTCAATGGGGAAGCCAGATTCATTTAACTATGTTACTAACTTAACAATTGCAGTGATACATTTAACAACTGTGCAATAAAAGCAACAGAAATTCTGGGCTCAATTATGGTCGTAAGTGAAAGACTACCCATAATGCTCTTCTGCTAGACATCTGAGTATCAGATCTTAAGAAGTAACTTATATGAAGCATTTCAGTCACACCTAGCTCACCCTATCTCCTTTATTACAGGCTGCAGCAGTACTTCTGTTTTAACAAGGATCAGGCAGTGAGATTAAGCACTATGATTAAGAGAACCTAATAAGCAAAAGGCAGCGTTGTCTAAATCTATGCTAGGTCCTTCAAACAAGACCTGGGGAAGCAAGGCAGTACTGTGATTAGTGGTAACTCTCTGACCAAAGCTGCTATGAAGATCATATTTCATTCAAAAGCTTAGTCTGCAATTGTATATTGGATTTTTCATTTTATTACCTGCAGAAAAGAACCACAGAACTTGTCTCAAAAGCCACCCACACAGTAACCACTCTTACAATTCAGCAAGTGCTATGTCAACTCTGGAATAAAGGAAAAATCAGCTTGCTGCAATTGTAAAACATTAAGTAAAACTTATACTTCAAAAAGTTCACCTGGGAATAGCACAGGATTCTAGTTTTGCACAGGTTGAAAAGTTCATTCTAAATCAGACATACACAAGTAGTTTGACTTTTCTCGCTGTTTAGATGCAATATTTTGAATGAATTGCTGAATGTTATAAAAGCTAGTGAAATAAATCATATATGAAAAGATCATATCTATTTGGAGACCCCGTTTTATGTTACTTTGGTGGACAAAAAGGAAGCCTATTATGCATAATGAGACAATTACAAAAGGGGCAGAAAAATTAGAAGTCATTAATTTTATTTTTTATTTTTGTCAGGGAATTAAGAGCTTTATTTGGATTTTCTGCCACAAGTGGAAGTTCCCAAAAAAATAATACACACAGGAGAAGTTATCTAACAAAACAAAATATACTTATATCTGAGATGCTTAAAGACCTATACAAAAATGAAACAGACATCTTTAAAGATGCATTTATCTTTCACTGAAAAAAGGAATGGATTTCTTCCAACACTGTAACTCATTAAAATTTTAAATATGAAATGTTGTAGGATAGCTTGAGAGAATACAGGCACTCTATTCTGAATATCTGTTTATATGACCACCCTTTGCATGGAAAGTGACTCTGGGCAGTATGTAACAATCTAATAAAACAGTAAAGTGTAGTGGTTAAAAGTATGGGTTGTTAGCCCACTTAATCACATTGAAGATGATTATTTATACATTTATTTCATTGGTGTACCACCAAAATTACATGACTAAACATTTTACATTAGTAAAACATTAAAAACAATGCTAAAATTTACAGATTTTTCCTACAATCATGAAAACAGTCTGACATTTTATTCATATAGTACCAGATTTTAAATACAAAGAGAGAAACATGCATTGAACATCAGCTGACCATAAAATAATTTAAAATGGGTATGAAAAAAATTCAAATCATCTCAAAAGCATTGAAAAACTTGAAAACAAAACCCCAATTCTTTTCTATAATTTAAATAGGTGAATTATTCATTCTAATTTTATTTATTCCTTAGATATCCTGCCCTTTTCCCAGATACTCAAACCATACTCAGCATTCCCTTCTATATTTTTTTCCACAATTCTGTAGCTGAAATAAACTCATTAAGCTTCTGTGGACAGGGTCTTCCCAGTCTAAGTCCAATACTGAATCGTACAGGCAAAGGTTATCATAAAGTTAATATTTACATTCTAGCTAATTCAAATCTTCATTCAGCATCAGCGAAAATAAATTATTTTTTTCTTTTAAAAAACCCTCTCCATTCATTGAGGAAAAAAATCATACTATTTGAAACTAAGTTTTAAAATAAAGGTTTACTCAAGTATTTTTTAAATTCTATTCGAATATTTGGGTTCTTCCATAAGACACATTCTATTACTTCATTAACCCTTTTCTCTCAATTTCTCATTTTTTATCTTGGCTCTTTGTCCTTAAAAAGATCCACCCAAGTTCTTATACTTTACTATCACAGATGACATGAAACTTAAATTCAAGTGGTTTTTTTTTACTTCAGCAGAAAGGATATATTCTCCTTCAATACTATGAAGAAAGAAATTAATTTTATTTTCCTATTTAGATATAAATACTTCCAGATCCAATTTTATTAAAGGCTAATCATGGGATAACCGCACTGAACAGAATGAGCTATTCAGTTATAGCCAACCATGATTTTCTTCAGCTTTGCTATATGCTTTAAAGGCTTAGCTTTTATTACTCTGACACCACGTGCTTTGTTTCTCAAAGAAAAGAAGAAAGGCCTTAGACATGACACAATTCACTGAGGATGTATTGATATGCAAGTCCTTCTGACAGGATGAATTCCTCATAAGAGCAAGGTGAGCATCTAGCTTCACTGGTACTTGAGAAGAAAACTTGTGAGGGAGAGGCAAAAAACAAAAAGATTACAGACTAAATAAACCCATATTCAAAGTATTTCCAACAAATGCTAGTCTCAATCTGCTTAAATCTTAGGTTAGAAATTATTCTGGTACATCAATTCCTTTTTGTGAATAAGTTTTCTCTTTTGTTAAGCATTTCTCAATTCATAAAATTAGTAAATTAACAAGTAAAGCATGTCATGACCAGCAATCATCCCAAAGCAAACTTATGGATGATTCTAACTTCTTAACATGATGATGAAATAACTTTCCTGTTCATTTCTCAGCCCACTACGTTATGAGGCAAATAAAGTACTGTTACAGGAATTTAATCCTTTCTTTTTTTTTGGATGATTGACACCAGGACCAGTTTTATACGAAGGAAGAATCGCCAGTGTCAGATGACAGAACCTGTTTAACTTATCCATCTTAAGTAATTTGGTTTCCAAACTCTGGAAATCTCAATATATCACAGTCACATGATAAATGCAGCATAATGTTCGGTAATGCAAAAGCTGAGCAAAAAGCAGCTTCTCTCTCCACCCTTGTTCCCAAAAATACCTTACTTTCTTTGTTATATTCTTCCTTTTCCTCCTCATGACATTTTATTAAATCACTTGTTTCTATATATAAAACAAGGCATGCAATACTAAAACCTACACTCATCAGTTTTAGATAACATGATTATTTTTGCACATCCACAAAATTTGTTAAAGCAGTGCAACTTCCTTTCATTATTTCATCGATGGCTGTGGTTTTTTCTGATGACTTTGCACCATTTTCTAACCATTAATGAGCCCTTTACTTAAGGCTACTATGCATTTTGCTGAAATTCTTTAATAGCATTGCACACAAGCAAGCAAAAAAAAAGCACTTTAAGGCATGTCCTACTGATTTTGCCAACTGTATTTGATTGTTTGTGCTCTATCTCCCTCCTCATTTTCTTCTAAAACAATACTCTTCTTCTTAAACCATCAGTATGTAGATATGCATATATACATGCATTTATTTATATGTATGTGTACACACACATACTTCATATAGTGCTTCATGGCATTTCATATAACTGGTTGCAATACTGTGGTTGGAGTAAATCACAAGCTGTTTTCCACTGCAATACGTAACTAAAATCCTGGATACTTCAATACTAACTTCAATGTTTACACATGAAGGCTTATTTTACAAGGCTTTACAAAGCAGCTGCACCCGAAGGCACTGACTCAGTTCAAACGATGACAGCAGTCTAATTTACTTGGACTCAGAAAATCACATTGCTCTTCTAATGCATCAAATATAAGCACTGATTTGCCATGCATGTATAGATACCCCTTTTAGCATGTTGATCAAAACTGTGAGTCTGTACCCTATTAGTTGAAGTTGAAGCAGTGCTTCCAAGGACATTTTGACCAAGATTTTATCAAGCTGAGCTCTTCGGAAGTTCTGAAAAGCTTTATTATTCATCATGATTTTAAAAACTATGTTTCAAAAAACTGCCCAAGGTAGCCTAAGATCCACCAAGAGTGCTAAACTTCAACTTCAGCTCTAGGAAAGTTAGTTAAAAAAGGCAGATGTTTGGCAATTCATTTTTATTTATTTAACAAAGCTTATATGGCTCTCCAATATACATATGATGATTCGAGGCAGTTTATCGAAATAAAAACTCAAAGTAAAAAATCCAATAAATCCCCATGTTCCTGGTGACAACAATCAAAGCAGTACTTGACGGGCTCCATATCATGCCCACAAACTCATTGGCAATCTCGTGTCTTCAGAGGCTTCTGAAAGAATGTCAAACTGGGAGCCAATCTTATTTCCACAGCACTAATATTGCATGGGGAGGGAACCATCACGTAGAACAGTGGTTGCCAACCTGTGGGCTGTGGCCCACTTATGGGCTGCAGCAAAGTTTGGGTGAACCGCAGGAGCAAGAGAAGCGCAGAACAAAGAAAACACAGCGCTCCTCCCGGTCGGCCTGCAATCAAAACAGTCAGAGTGGCCCGGCCGGCTGGTGAGTGAGCACAGGTTGCAGGGGGAGTCAAGCGCCCAGAGCGCTCTGTGTGTGGGTGTGTGTGTTTGTATGTCTTTCTCTCTCTCTCTCGCAATCTCTCTCTCTCTCTCTCTCTCTCTCTCTCTCTCTCTCTCTCTCTGTGTCTGACTTTCTCATT
>JANHFO010005520.1:41187-51532 GCA_032468095.1 Pareas carinatus
TTTAAATTTATTGTATTTTAAATTGTTTTTAAATGTGTCGTTTTTGTTGTTTGTCATTGTTGGTGAGTAAGCGGTCAAAGGGAAATTCCCTAACTTCTCACACTGTAAAGATTAATGTCGGAGAACTGCACTTTCAGACTTGCATGATGCTGTTAATGTAGCTTTACAATAAACTAAAATTACTTTATCTGGATGTTTCCTGTTTGGTCTATCTGGTAAAGCAATCAAAGAACAACAAAATCATATATTTGAGTCTTGATGGCAAAGACAAGTATTTTAATTCTGCAGAAAAATGGACATTTGGAACAGTATCCATTTAAACCATAATATATTTTAAAGTGTTCTTATGTGTACCTGTGCATACACATTAAGAAATGTATAATAATTATGATATATGTTTAAATAACATACAAAATTATTCCACTAATCACAGAATATTTTCTACATTTAAGGTTCAAATACTAATGAAATGATATTACTAATAGTCTCAAAATTCATCATACAATTATGTGATGCTCAGCAAACCATACAATTCAGAACCATCACAAATAAATTCAAATAAAGAAATACCTGAAACTCATCAGACCACTCTGGATCCAGTCTCCCAACCTACCAGCTTAGACATGGAAAGGCAGTAAGTTGTAGAAAGAAAAGATCATCTTCAGCTCTCTTTCCATTTAGTGGAAGGAGGAAAGGTCCCATCAGTGCAAAAATTAGATTCTACCCTAGGACTATAAAATATTAATTGCAAAGAGAAGGTAATTTCTGCAAATACGCTATTAAATATTTACTTGTTGTTTCAGTGTTGACAGCATTATTTGAATGAAATGTGCTACTATTCCTGCAAATAAAATGTTGAACACTGAACAGGAAGAAAATTCTGTTAAAATGGCATGGGAACATTCAACAATAAAAGAGACCACTTACAAAATCTGTACTATTTAACAGTGTTCAAATAAGTTAATTGCCAGGAATTCATTTACATTGAGGAAGAAAGGAAATATTTAGAAATGTACTTACAGGTGAGCTTGTTGTGACTGAGAACCAGCTGTGTAATATGAGACAGACTGACTGTAAATAAAAAGAAAAACAATAATGAATGAATAAATATCCCACATAATTACAAAGCAGAAAATGCCTAAAGAGCAGATTGGAAGATATTCTTGCATACTGTATTTTCCTAAGCAAGATTTAAATACAAAACATTGTAGACTTTTCCTAAAGTCCTAGTTAGCAAGGTAGCTTTGACTAACACGAGACTTTTCATAGAACTTGGTTGCTTTGCAAAATATCATTTTACAGTTTTGAATTATGACTCGGTTACATAGTCAATAAGCAATCTATTTCCAGTTCATGCCTGTTCTACCCAGGTTTATAGGGTATCTTTTAAAAAACATATTTAATTAAAGTGCTGTATGGATATATGTCTTAAGAACATGTTCTGTATAGATTTTGATATGATTTATGTCATATTAAAGTTCAACTAAGTAGAAATATAGATTGGCTACATTTCAAAGACTGATCTAGTTTACAAAGAATGAACTCGATCAACTTAAACATAGCAATAATTATTTAATCTTCAGGGGAAGCACATATTTGGGTTGGACTCTGGGAGGACGGGGGGAGAGATGGATAAAGGGGAAAAGAGCAATAATAGGGAGAAGAAACAAAGCAACCTATGTGTTTATAAAGCAACTTAAAAACTAATTAACTATAAGATATGACATTATTAAAGGCAAGATGTTTTAATATGCTCATATACTTAAGCAGGTCTCAATTAATGCTAGCTTGACATCTGTGCCTTTCAAAATACTGCCAACAGGTTGTAAAAGAATACATTGTTATTATCCACTGCACCATGTACCTTAGAAGAACCACTTTGTATTCTTGGCAACTTAAAACATTTTTGAACACAGAATTTGCATCCTTGTGGGGGAAAAAAACCTTTCACTAACTTTCAATTAAATGATTAATCCCTACCACTAAAAATAGAGTAACAGGGAGATTGAAGTATAAGGAGGAAAAAATGTAATGAGAACTACTGAACAACTTCTTTAATAGGTAAGTTATAATAAATTGTGCCTTCAGATCCACAAGATGGCACCCTAGTTTCATTTTTAATTCAGTGCAAAACATTTAGAAAGGAAGAGTTTATACCGTTATTGTAAATCTCTGCAGGTCAGGGGGGAAAAACAGAGAGGAAATGACATATTCTCATCTTTTAAAAAAAGTATAGTTGAAGTCTATGACAACTTGCTATAATTTAAAGAAATTGTATTTTCAATGCCCTAAATAAGAAAATGAATGAAAAAATGATTGAAAAATATTTAGTTCAATAGCATGTCACAATACACAATACATATTTTTTCCAGAAATAAGTACACTGTAGTATCCTAAAAATAAAAAGTCTTACTGGACTGTCCCTAATTCTGCTTTGCCCAGTTTTTGCTTATGCATATATTAATGCACACAGCCCTTTCACACATTTAAAAATAAGCAATTAATATTTTAGAGAGGGTTATCAAAGAATAATATTTTTTTCAATACTACTAAACCCCCAGCATTCTGAACTGAACAAGGTATCTTTGGAGTTTTCATCAAGCCATTGCTATCAGTGAGAGCAATGTAATTCTTATATCAAACCTTCAAAGTAGACCTGATCAGATAACACACTCCACAAGATGATCAAAACTATACCTTATTGCATAATAAAGAATCTTGATAGAATCACCCCAAATCTCTGCCTCCCTTTCTACGCCTTAAAGCGGAGGTCTCCAACCTTGGTCCCTTTAAGGCTTATGGACTTCAACTCCCAGAATTCCTCAGCCAGTAATGTCCTCTTTGTTTACATGTTTTTTTTTAAATGCTTTAAAGTTCTGTCCCTGACTGTATACACTTCCTTTTCTGCTATCTATCTTGAGAATGCAAATTGTGTCAAAAATAACAAGCACTGTTTTTCAACAACAGCAGTTTGGCTGGCTGGGTAATTATAGGAGTTGAAGTTCACACATCTTCGAGTTGCTACGGTTAAGAAACATTGATTTAAAGTATTATCTGGAAATGAAGGGTATGACCATATTATACAAGGAATATTCACTAGCCTTATCAACATACCAATATAAATAGTTAATGCTCTTCAGGTTTTCAGACAAGACCTTATACATTCCTTTCCGATAAATATTTGAAACATCTATGAATGACATGCTTTGGTTGCTCTATCACAATTTTACTCATATTTCAGCTTAGAATGTAAGGGATACATCTTTTTTTGCATTAGAGGAAATATATTTTAATCATAAATTTTTTTATTTTTAGGTTATTAATCACTTAACTGAACATTTTATTATGTCTATATTCTGATTCATTTTATATATATATTATATATATATTGTGTTGTATTTTTTGTGCTGGCACATAAATAAATTCAGGGAAGACCAGGATAGATCTATTTCGAGCTTATTAGCTCTCATCAGCCAGCCATATCCCTTTACTGGGAATTGAACTCTGGAAGTCTCACATCCTTGGCAGATGTACTGACCACTAAGCCAGGATATATATTTGTTTTCGTAGATTTTCATGGGTACAGGTATTTAGGTCCAGGTGTGTTCGGGCCTTTTCCCGTGTAGAGTGGAAAGTCTCTTGGTAACGTTTCGGCAAGGTCTCACTTGCCATTTTCAGGCTGGTGCTTTTGGCTTCTTGCTAGAAATAACCAATCAAGAAATAACAATGCGGTCAACCAGCCCAGCACACTAAACTCTATCACCAGTATTTACAGATAAAAGGCAACTCCGATCACACTTTACTCACACTAGCACGAAGCTAAAAGCACTAGCCTGAAGATGGCGAGTGAGACCTCGCCGAAACGTTGCCAAGATATTCTCAATTCTAAACGGGAAAAGACCCAAACACACCTAGACCTACATTTATATATATGGGAATGAGAATTACTTTCATTTTATTTTTTTAATATTCATAGCATATTTAATTTAATTTAATTTAATGGTTCGATTTATATACCGCCCTTTTTCGTGCAACGGACCAGACTCAGGGCGGTTTACAACCATCAATAAAATACAAAACAATTTTTTACAAGGTACTAAAATCAGAATGCCCAATGTTTTGATAGAGAATATGTTATGAATATTAAAAAAATAAAATGAAAGTAATTCTCATTCCCATATATATAAATGTAGGTCTCATTCTTTTAGCACTGAACAAAATGTGGTTCAAGAACTAGTTCCTGAGCATGTTCATAAATACAATGTAACCTTTAGGACATAACTATCCTCTCTTGGATGAAATTAATACTATTAGCATTCATGGGAAGGTCTGCATGGATTAGAACTTGCTGCAAACTGAAAACATACCTGTGTAAACAAAAGTCACTGAACTAAGTATAAGTTTCTTCTGTGTAGTCATTTGTAGAATTTCATACAGTTCACAAAAATATTTAATATAAGAATTTTGTACAAAGATTTGTTCCATAAAGTTTGCTAGTTGTTTCTTAAAAAGATATTTGTTCACTAATTTCAAGACTTGATGGAAATAGAAGATTGGCTGTCAAAGTGTAACTCTGGATATCACATCAGGAAGCATTACATAGAAAAGAGATGCTATTGGAATGTAAATGGATGACATATCAGGATTTATTGACATTTGAAGAAGAGGGACTTAAAGATAAAAACAAAACAACTAGTAAGTGAAGTGTTTGTGATTGGTTTAATTATTATAGAATTTTTTAAAGATTTATGTTTAATAAAATATTTTGTTTTTGCAGGAATTAAATTTGAATTGGATATCAACTTATTTTCTGGAGATGACCATCTATTGATAAACTATATAAATTATTATTTAAGATGGATATAAAGACGGATATAAAGACTGTATGGTAAAATGGGCGAAAAAAAATGGTTAAAATATAACACTAGATAAATAAGAGAATGTTTGAACCAATGATTTAAAATTTACTTTGAATTATAGTTTGAAAATTGAACTATTTTTTTTTTTACAAAATGATGTATTGTTGGAATTTGACTCCAAACAGACTAGCGAAAATGTATAGAGGGATTTTTAACAAGTGTTAGAAATATAATCAAAATCCTGGTACATTTTATCACATGTGATCTTGTAAATATGTTAAATCATACTGGATAAACATAATGATAATGCAGAAAATATTTCGCATAAAATATTCATGAAATAATTTTTCTTTATGGACAAACTAATCTAAAAACTATTTGGGATGCTATTTCTTTACATGGTGACCATTGCGAGGATTACCGTATTTTTCGCACCATAAGGCGCACCGGACCATAAGACGCAGGGCATCCAGAGGCATTCCGCGGGGCGATCCAAGGTCCGGAGACTGGCCTGCAGGCCGAACTGGACCGTTCCGGCACCCCGCGGATACGTGGAAATCCCTCCACGGGACGCTCCAGTTTGGCCTCCAGAACAATCCTTCAGCTTTGGAGCGTCCCACGGAGCGATTTCTGGGTGCATGGAGATTGCTTCGCGGGATGCTCCAAAGCCGAAGGATCGCCGCGTTCCTGGCGTCCCGTGGAACGATTTCCGTGCACTCCAGATTGCCCTGCAGGGCGATCCTTCGACTTTGCAGCGTCCCGCGAAGCGATTTCTGGGTGCAGAGAAATCGCTCCGTGGGGCACTCAAAAGCCAAAGGATCACCCTGCAAGCCAAACTGGAGCATTCCCGGCGTCCCGCGGAGCGATCTCCCACGCTTTTTGGGAGTATTCGTTCCATAAGATGCATACACTTCCCCCCCCCCTTTTTGGGGGGGAGGAGTGCGTCTTATGGTGCGAAAAATACCGTATACTTGCTAAACTTTGGAAAGGAAAAGAGATGCCAACTGTTAAAGATTAGATTTTAAAATTCACTGAATTAGGAGAGATGGCACAATTGCCTTGATTAGAGACAATGGACTAGATATCTTTATGAGAGACTGGAAGCCGTTTGTGAACTTTCTATGTATTAAATACAATAACAAATGTATTAACAAAGGGATTTGAAGATTATTGTAATGTTTGGGTTAATCTGTCAACTTTCTTCTTTTCTTTTTACATATATATTATGAACTAGCTTTTGGTACCCGTGTTCTGCTACGGGTTTGGTATAATAAGGTGCACATGCCAAGAGGAGGAGAAGCCTTGGAAAGGATAGGCCTCACAAAGCACTTTGCAGGCCTTGTTCGGCCTCCCCACCCCCACCCCTGGCGGTTTTTTTGCAGAGAATGAGAGCTATAGGTTTTGGGGGGGATGGAGAAAAGCCGGACACTGTAAGCCTTTTCAGAATCTTTATACAAACAGTCAAAAAAGAGCAAAGTGGGCTCATTAGGTTTCTCAGTTGTTTTGAGGCTTTGTTTGGCCCTGCCGTCCCTGTTTTTTGCACTCATCTGCATTGCTGCCATAGGTACTGGTTCAATTGTGGCTTCCAAGCATTTTCCATTGGTACTTGTGCTCTGCTAGGGTTTGGTATAATTAGCCGCACATGCCCCATGGAGGAGGAGTGCCCTTGTTAAATAAGGATGGGAAAGTTTTTGTAACTATTTGTAGAGCTATTATGTAAGAGGAAGAGTTTGTTTGTTTATTTTTCAGTATTCAGCTGGGATGGATTATTTATGTTCAATGATAGATAATTTGTCATTTGAGTTTTTACTTTTCCCTTTTTTTGTACAAAAGAATTTTTTTCATGTTAGTCTTGGCTGTTCCCTTTTCTGTTTTGTATTTTATTGTTGTTGATAAATGAAAATTAATGTTCGAAAAATGAGAATTACTAATTTCAAAACTCATACACTAAAATTAATAAAAAAGAGAAAAGCTAGCCTTATATTTATGAATCTCTTGCCATAGTAGCTGGGGATAATACAGAATATATTCTATTCTCTATTATGCTCAGTCACTACAGCAAGAGATAATGGACCTACAGTTTAATATTTGGGATGCACATTAGACATTTTTCCCTTTAAAAATAGTCCTCTTTGTTTGAATGGTAAAAGTGATTGCTGTTAATATTAGACAGAAACATTTTGTAGATTACAAAGCCATGTGAAGCTTTGGTTAAAAAAAAAGTGGTTACTCAAACTACAACAAACAGGAATGAGATTAAGACTCAGGATATGCATTTGTCACATGATTGTCTTAAAAAAGAAAGGAACTGGGTTAACAAGGAGTTTGCCTGGGTAGGGTATAAGCTTTTACTTCCAAACTGAATTTGTTGCCCAATCAAGTTGGATCCATATTCCAAAATGCTGGTCATGGCGTCCATGAATTATCCTGGAGTAACTTAGAGACAAGCATAATCAGTGCTTTTTTGTAAGAAAAAAGGTACGGAACTCACTTCTTGTTAATCTTTAATTTAAAAAATTATATATTCAGTTCTTAACATAGATTTAATTTATTGTATTTAAGACAAAAAAGGTGCCGGACTGTGTTCTGGACAAAAAAAGCAGTGAGTATAATAAATAAAATAACCAGCAAATAATGTTTTCTGCAAATTCATTGATTCATTTAATTATTTATTTTTAAATAGCATAAAGAAATCCTTTACTGCTGAGACTTGTGTAAAAAGTAGGCCACAGAAGATTTACCTTTTAATTTTGTACTTGGTTTATTTAGTATATAACATTTATTATTCTACTTGATCATAACTTATAGAATTCAATTTAAAGGAACATTTACTTTTTCTTTATTAAAACAAGCTGATTAAAGGGAATCTATCTATCTGTCTATCCTATCCATTTGAAATAAATCCAAACCACTATTCAAGAAAATAATTTAATACCAGAACTCAACATTCTGCAGTACTTTACAAATATTTAAACATTTTTTCTTTCAATTTCTTATACATTCCAATTCTCATGAGTAAATATCACGTATTGCTTCAATTTATCAGAAATTTTTTTATTGTAAATTGCCATTCTTCCCAATTGTCTGTTTAGCGAGCTTTACTAGCTTCACATGTTATAGGGAACTGAATTATGACTTTTTCCAATACAGGAATGGGTATACTTAAGTGTGAGTGTATACAGACACCCCCTTCTTGGATCTTGGATGCCTTGTCATGGCGAAGGGGGCTTGCGCAATTTAGTGATACTATGAGCCATGCTGTGCAAGACCACCCAAGGTGAGAGGAGATGGTATTCCAGCCAAGCTATTAAAAAACTTAAAAGATGATGCTGTTAAAGTGCTACATTTCATATGCCAACAAATCTGGAAAACCTAACGATAGCCACAGGATAGAAAAAGGTCAGTTCACATTCCAATCTCAAAGAAGGACAACACCAAAGAGTACATGCTAGCAAGCCTATGCTCAAAATTCTACGGTCTGGGCTTCAGCAGTATGTGAACCGAGAACTACCAGAAGTACAAGCTGGGTTTCGACGAGGCAGAAGAACTAGAGATCAAATTGCCAACATTCACTGGGTTATGGAAAAAGCAAAGGAGTTCCAGAAAAATGTCTACTTCTGCTTCGTTGACTCTGCTAAAGCCTTTGACTGTCTGGATCACAACAAACTATGGCAAGTCCTCAAAGGGATGGGAGTACCAGACCACCTTACACTACTCCTGAGGAATCTGTATGCAAGCTAAGAAGCAACAGTTAGAACTGGATATGGAACAACTGACTGGTTCGGAACAGGAAAAGGAGTACAACAAGGCTACATACTCTTGCCCTGCTTATTCAACTTATATGCAGAGCACATCATGCTAAATGTTGGGCTGGAAGAATCACAAGCTGGAATTAAGATTGCTGGAAAAAATATCAACAACCTCCGATATGCAGATGATATCACCCTAGTGGCAGAAAGTGAAGAGGAACTAAAGAGTCTCATTATGAGGGTGAAAGAGGAGAGTGCAAAAGTTGGATTGAAGTTCAACATTAAAAAAACTGAAATCATGGCATCCTGCCCCATCCCTCCCTGGCAGATAGAAGGGGAAGAAATAGAAGCAGTGACATACTTCATTTTCTTGGGCTCCAAGGTTACTGCAGACGGTGACTGTAACCAGGATATTAAAAGACTCTTGCTCTTCAAGAGGAAAGCTATGGCAAACCTAGACTGCATATCAAAAAGCAAAGACATCACTCTGTCAACCAAGATCCATATAGTAAAAGCCATGGTTTTCTCAGTTGCAATGTGTGGCTGTGAGAGTTGAACTATAAGGAAGGCTGAATATCGAAGAATTGATGCCTTTGAGTTGTGGTGCTGGACAAGACTTATGAGAGTCCCTTGACTGCAAGGCAATCAAATCAGTCAGTCCTGGGAGAAATCTACCCTGACTGTTCATTAGAAGAACAAATGAGGAAGCTGAGACTCAGATATTTTGGCCACCTAATGAGAAGAGAGAACTCATTAGAAAAGGTTTTGATACTGGGAAAGACGGGAGGCCAAAGGAGAAGGGGACGGCAGAGAATCAGATGGCTGGATGGAGTCACCAATGCAACAGGCATGAGTTTGGGCAGACTGCAGAAGGTTGTGACAGACAGAGAGGCCTGGGGGACTATGGTCCATAAAGTCGCAAAGAGTCAAACATGACTTAGCGACTGAAAAACAACAACTTAAAATCATTTGCTTAACTTCCAAAATTAGGTCAGCACTGAAAAAAATTACTTACAACTGCTCATCACCCATACAACATCCCTCACATTGTGGGATGTCCTCACAGCATTCCTACAGTCATATGATAAAGGTTTGAGTTCTTGTTAAACAACATGTATTCATATAGGTTGCAGCATCCCGGATTCATGTGATCACTATTTGCTACCTTTTCAGGGGGCTTCTGATAAGAAAAGTCAATGGAGGCTTAAGTTGGATTTGCTTAACGACTGCAGAATTTGCTTAATAATCAAGGTAAACACAGTCATAAAATCAGGCATGATTCACATGACAACTGCTTCACAATTGTGGTCCCAATTTTGGTTGTAAGCTAAAGACTTATATCTATCTGATTTATGCAATTTAAATTCAATAAACTTGTTAGTTTATTGTTTCTTCTTGGCTAGATTTACATTATAACCTTCTGCCCTTTAACTTGAAACCTATGCTCTAGCACTCAAATCAACTTAATATAGCTTTCTATTATTTATTTATTTATTTATTTACTTATATTTATTTATTTGGATTTATATACCGTCCTTCTCTCGAAGGACTCAGGACAGTGTACAAATAACATAAAAATTTAACATTGAACTTTAACAATATTTACAAAATATGGGATTTGGAGGAAGGGAATGGGAAGAATGGGAGGGAGTCGGGAGGGGAAAGGGGGAATTGGTGGTGTACAGATAAACCTGAATAACTAACATAGAACTTTAACAATATTTACAAAATTATGGG